>NW_020869727.1:562909-565409 GCF_003789085.1 Penaeus vannamei | reverse complement strand
CCTTTCTACCTAGGTCCTAGCCCTTTCTACCCCCACCACACCCTCAGGTCCTAGCCCCTTCTACCTCCACCACCACCCTCAGGTCCTAGCCCTTTCTACCCTCCACCACACCTCAGGTCCTAGCCCTTCTACCCTCCACCACACCCTCAGTCCTAGCCCTTTCTACCTCACCCTCAGTCTATCCACCTCCACCACACCCTCAGGTCCTAGCCCTTTCTACCTCCACCACACCCTCAGGTCCTAGCCCTTTCTACCCTCCACCACACCCTCAGGTCCTAGCCCTTTCTACCCTCCACCACACCCTCAGGTCCTAGCCCTTTACCCTCCACCACACCCCTCAGGTCCTAGCCTTTCTACCCTCACCACACCCTCAGGTCCTAGCCCCTTCTACCCTCCACCACACCCTCAGGTCCTAGCCCTTTCTACCCTCCACCACACCCTCAGGTCCTAGCCCCTTCTACCCTCCACCACACCCTCAGGTCCTAGCCCTTTCTACCCTCCACAACCCTCAGGTCCTAGCCCTTTCTACCCTCCACCACACCTCAGGTCCTAGCCCTTTCTTTCACACCCTCAGGTCCTAGCCCTTTCTACCCTCCACCACACTGCCACTTCGAAATCCCTCCAATACATCGTCACTGTTTGTATGCCTGTATGTTAACACCATCGTCCTTTTACGATGTGCGACTGTATTTATGTATAGTATGTATTAATTAAAAAAATACTGCATGTAAAATTGAACGTATGTACATGCACACACACACACACACACACACACACTATGAGAAATTGTCTTGCCATCTTATTTATTCTCGAAAAAAAAACATCATTAAAGCACATGCACATCATATTCGTTATTAATATCAAAATATGAAAAAAATGGTCATGATTTGAGAAAAAAAATGAACACAAAAATACCCTCCCCTTTAAGAAATGTCTTTAAAAATATACAAAACAAAGAGACTCCAACCCTTTAATTAACTATGGACACCACGCCCGGGTCTCTAAGTCTGCCGCGGGCGTGAGGAACTTCAATCACAAACGCCCAAGACAGGAGCCAGGAGGTCACCCAACCACCTGCAGATTAAAGCGTTAATTAAACTTGCACAACATGCTCATTTTTTGCCCTGCTAAGAGTTGATTAACGACGGTTCTTTACGTAGTAACTTCGTAAACATATTAATTTTATGCTTGTTTCTTCTTTATTGTTATATATATATATATATATATATATATATATATATATATATATATATATATATATATATATATATATATATATATATGTGTGTGTGTGTGTGTGTGTGTGTGTGTGTGTGTGTGTGTGTGTGTGTGTGTGTGTGTGTGTGTGTGTGTGGTGTGTGTGTGTGTGTGTGTGTGTTTGTGCGTGTGTGTGTGTGTTTGTGGCGTGTGTGTGTGTGTGTTGTACATATATTTTTTTTCTTCTTATTTCAACATTCGTACATATGCTAGACTGGAAACCTCCCATGCGCGGGCAAGTCCTTTTCAAGTCGGTTCATTCTTGCACAACTTTTGTTTTGACTTGTATAACGTTAGTGATGGCAGATACATTATTCATGCATCGCTATTGAAATGGGTTGTCATTGATGGTTCAACATGGTATGGTGCAGTTTAATTGCATTAAACGGGCATTTTGACAACTTTCCTCAGTTTCCAGTTTGGTGATTATGTATATAGATACATAAATTTATACACACACACCACACACACACACACACACACACACACATGTATATATATAATATGTATATATATAATAATATATATATATATATATATATATATATTATATATATATATATATATATATATATATATATATATGTACTTATACATGTGTGTGTGTATGTGTGTGTGTGTGTGTGTTGTGTGTATGAAGTATGTATCAAGCTATCAGCGAATCTATTCCTCACTGCCGTTTATCTGTTTATTATCAATACTCTTTCCGCCCCGGTGTCCCGCTTCCTAATCCCAGAGAAGCGCCTCGGACGAAGAGAGCGTTGATGAAAGCAAACATCGAAGGCGCTAAAATGTGAATCCACTCAAGCCTTGAAATACAGGCGACCTTAAGAGTCTATCCGCTCTATCGAGTCACATCACCTTCATAGAAGTTATTTTCCATCCATTGTTATTTCTTCCGTTGTTATGTTTGTCTTTTGTCTCTTCTTATGAGCATCGGAATCCCTTTGAACACATTTTTAATATGAAGGTGTATTACGGTCTGATATTTTCACTGTAAACACAGCTAGGGAAGTTCGCTTGTGTAGCAGTCTCATGTTTATTCTCCTGAACGACTGTACTTCCCTTGCGTTTGTAAAGAAAGGAAAAGAGAAATTCTCTTCTTTATTTTGCCCTACGGAGGTGTCGCTCATGTCGTTGTTGGATGCAAATGGAAGTTCATGGTGCAGTGTATACAAATATTAAACTTCGTATCGTTTGTGTTTTCCACCTCCACCTCCTTTTTTTCTATTTCCTTTCATCC
>NW_020869727.1:547909-550409 GCF_003789085.1 Penaeus vannamei | reverse complement strand
ACACGAAAAACGACATATTTTCCAACCGGGGTAGTAATAATAGCAACAGTACAAACAACACCAGAAGCAGCAGCAGTAATACACGCGAGAATAGAAATGCTATTCCTCTCTGCAGTTCCAACCATCACGCGCGCCTTACCCTTTCCACAAGAGCTTAAAGAACATACATCACCGAGTCCCGCTGAACAGCTTCCCCACCTCATCTCAGCTTCCCCACCTCATCTCAACCGCAGAGCTTCCCCCAATAAATCTTAATTCTTTATTCCCTCAAAATCTCATCCGGGAGCTATCAGCACCTGCCAAGTTCCCAGAGGCCCACACACTCTCACGCGTTTAATCAATAAGCTCTCTGCCAACCCTGGGAGTGTTATTTGTGGATTAGGGAAGGTACTTTGGCTTAAGAAAGGGTGGGGAGTGGATGGGAGATGGAGTGAATTTTAATGAGGATGTGGTTCTGTCATTTTCTCTTTTTTTTTTTTTTCTTGTAACGCGATTTGTATATAGTGGCAAAAATCATGTATGGAAAGTTATTAGATACTTGTATGTATGCATATACTGTAGATCAGAATAGGTAAATACATATCTTCAATTATGATAACACTAAACATTAGCAGTATGACACACACACCACACACACACAACACACACAACACACACAAACACCACAATCACACACAACACACACACACACATCACACACACACACACACACACACACACACACACACACACATACACAACACACAGACACAGGCTGAGAAACATACAGACTGACTGAGGCAGACATATACATGACCAGATATAAATATAAATAGATAGATAGAGCTAGACAGATAGATAGATAGATAGAGAGTGAGACAGACAGACACACACACACACACACACACACACACACAGAGAGAGAGAGAGAGAGAGAGAGAGAGAGAGAGAGAGAGAGAGAGAGAGAGAGAGAGAGAGAGAGAGAGAGAGAGAGCGGCGAAGGAAATCTAGGAAAGGAAAGGAAAGGTCAAACGCGTGTTCCTCCCACACTATGTTGCAAGGACAGTTGCAGTTATTCAAGTTAGACAATAAATAAAACAGAAAGTACAATAATACTTATTACTATCTTATTATTTACTATCGTCGTTATTACTGGTTTAACAACTATTATTTTTATTGTGTCAATATTCAGGCTACTGTTATTAATGTTGATATTATTATAAACAATGAGTTATCATCATGATATTGCTTGTTATAATTCTTATCAGTATTATCATTTTCATCATTCTAGGATTATTTTCATTATTTGCAATATCATTATTAGTAGCCTTATGTTACTGATATGACTATAATTATTGTTATCAATGTCATTATAGTTATTATTATTATTTTCACTATTATTATTATTATTATTATTATTACTATTATCATTATCGTTATGGTTATTGTTATATACTTATCATTAACACTAGTATTGTCATCATGACTGTTATATCAATTATTGTTATCATTATCATTTTCATTATTATTATCACCATTTTTAGAATTCATCACCATTATCATTATCATCATAATGATTAGCCATAGGTATTGTTGTTGTAGTAGGGGTAAATAACAGTACATACCAGTGCCAAACAAACACCCCTCCCCTCCTCCGACCCCATCCGTACCCCAACACCCCCCCCTCCCCATCCCACCTAAAAAAGAAAAAAAAAGAAAGAGCGAGAGAGAGAGAGAGAGAGAGAAGACGAGAGAAAATCGCTTAAGGAAGCTTTAGAGATGAGAGAGAGAGAGAGAGAGGAGAGAGAGAGAGAGAGAGAGAGAGAGAGAGAGAGAGAGAGAGAGAGAGAGAAGAGAGAGGAGAGAGAGAGAGAGTGAGAGAGAGAGAGAGAGAAAGAGAGATAAAAAAGACGAGAGAAAATCGCGTGAAACAATTACTGGAAGCTTAAGGAGCGGAACCTAATTTCTTGGGGATATACACTGGCAGCGACTCTGGCTTGGAGAAGGAAGAAACGGGGAAAAAGGAGGAGGAGGAAAAGGAGGAGGAGGGGGAGAAAAAAAGGAAGAAGAGATAGAAGATGAAAGAAGAAAATGGAACAAAAGGAGAAGAAAGAGACGGAGGAGAAAAAATGAGAAAAATAAGGAGGAGTAGGAGGAGAAAAAGAAGAAAATGAAGGAGGTGGAAAAAGAGAAGGAGCATGAGTAGGAGGAGGAGAAGAAGAGGAAGAAGGACGAGGAGGAGGAGGAAAAGGAGAAGAATAAGGAAGAAGAGATAGAAGAAGAAAACAAGGAAGGTAAGAAAAAAAGAAAGAAAGAAAAGAAAAAGAAAAAAAAGCAGGGAGAAGGAGAAGGAGAAGAATAAGGAAGAAGAGAAAGAAGAAAAAAGAGAAGAAAAGAAGAAATAAAGGAGAAGAGAAAGAAAAAAAAGGATAAGAGAAAGAGAAAAGGGAAGGAGAAAAAAAAAAAAAACACGTTTTGCTCTGCGGACTTTGGGAGCTTCGGCCAAAAAGCTTGACAGGAA
>NW_020869727.1:527909-532909 GCF_003789085.1 Penaeus vannamei | reverse complement strand
GAAAAGCAAGTGTCAAAAAAAATCAAATAAAAGCAACAGTGTCAGAAAAGAAGAAAGGAAAAACAAACAACATCAAACGTCCAGCGAACAAAAACGTTTCTTCCCCTTGCAATATCTCTCCTCGGAAACGTTTCATCAACGTTGTTTCCAAACCGCTTCCAGACGAGCGGCCAAGAAGACTAGCGCCCCGTACCTCGTCTAGGAAGCGTCAATCACCGTGGTTATTTTCTCAGGGCAGTGAAAGTTGAAGGAGAGTACACTGGGAAGTGATAAGAGAGAGAGGGAGAGGGAGAGAGAGGGAGGGAGAGGGAGAGAAGGGGTGGGGAGGGAGGGAGAGAGGATGTGGGGGAGGGAGTGAGAGAGGGGGGAGAGAGGGAGGGGGGAAGGAGAGAGATAGGAGGGAGGAGAGAGAGATAGGGAGAGAGAGGGAGGAGGGAGAGAGAGATAGGGAGGGAGGGAGAGAGAGGGAGGGAGGGAGAGAGAGATAGGGAGAGAGAGAGAGAGAGAGAGAGAGAGGAGAGAGAGAGAGAGAGAGAGAGAGAGAGAGAGAGAGAGAGAGAGAGAGAGAGAGAGAGAGAGAGAGAGAGAGAGAGAGAGAGAGAGAGACTGTTTTATACATATATATACATGTAAATGTTTTTTTCTTTTCTTTTCTTTTCTTTCTTTTTTCATTTTATTTCATTTTTCTTTTTTTCTTTTACATTTTTTCTTTTTTTTTTAAGAAAGTCCTCAAGCTTCCAGTTTCTCTCGTTTACTGCCACTCACGTTTGCCCGTTGTTATTTTCTTTTTGGAAGATTTTTTATCATACATTTTCTTTCTATAGCTAGTTCGTAGCTATCACCAAACCCGTGAGTAAAATACCTCAGTATATAATATTTCACTTACGTCATTTTGTAACTATTGATTTTGATGTTTAAAGCGACTCTATGTTGACCCTGGACGTGCATAGCAGGTATAAAAAGTGCTAAACACACTGAAATTAGATGAAAATGAGGAGCAATGATATCATATATAAGAAATATTTATTATGGAAAATGTTTTTCCATGAAAGTTTGTATTAAGGTATTTATTAGGCTGGGAATTCATATTTTGTATGGACAATCATTATCCTATTATTATGAAAGCTTTTCCTATTTATATGTACATGTGAATTCGCGTAGAATAAAGTACAGGACTGAGGGAATTAATTGGATAGCCCGTAGTGCCATCCACAACGAAAGAAATGGTACTTTTTTATGATAATAACAAGTCTGTTGTAGCGGAAGAGACACGAAAGGAACAGAAAGATCTTATATTATAGGGATTTTGATTAAGAAAAAATGAATTTAAGTAAAACGTTAACAGAGCTTCCTTATATTATGCCTTTCACATATGCAGTAAGGTGATATGCGAGAAACACTCCTACAGTTAGCATGCGCTCTACAGGAATAATTCATTACCCATATTAATACTTGTGACAACAGAGAAAGGGCAACTTAATCCTTCTTTCGTATACTAGGCCTAAGCTGCTATTATATATATATTATATTTTTTTATAAAGGAAGCACGGAAGGAGAAAGGGAAAGGGTGAGAGGAATATTTCTGGGAATTGAAAGGAAGGAGAAAGGGAAAAGGGAAAGAAGGAATATTTCTGGAATTGAAAGAGTGAGAGGAATATTTCTGGGAACCTGAGAGGAATATTTCTGGGAACATTTCTGGGAATTGAAAGGAAGGAGAAAGGGAAAGGGAAAGAGTGAGAGGAATATTTCGGAATATTTCAAAGGGAAAGAGTGAGAGGAATATTTCTGGGAATTGAGTGAGAGGATATTTCTGGGAATTAGAGTGAGAGGAATATTCTGGGATTGAAAGGAAGGAGAAAGGGAAAAGGGAAAGAGTGAGAATATTTCAGAGTGAGGAATATTTCTGAAAGGAAGGAGAAAGGGAAAAGGGAAGAGTGAGAGGAATATTTCTGGGAATTGAAAGGGAAAGAGTGAGAGGAATATTTCTGGAATTGGAAAAAGGGAAAGAGTGAGAGGAATATTTCTGGGAATTGAAAGAAGGAGAAAGGGAAAAGGGAAAGAGTGAGAGGAATATTTCTGGGAATTGAAAGGAAGGAGAAAGGGAAAAGGGAAAGAGTGAGAGGAATATTTCTGGGAATTGAAAGAGTGAGAGGAATATTTCTGGGAATTGAAAGGAAGGAGAAAGGGAAAAGGGAAAGAGTGAGAGGAATATTTCTGGGAATTGAAAGTTTGATTGACGAGTTGTTAAGGTTTGGTATTCAATATTTTCCATCAAATATTTATTCCTAATCAATTTTTCGTTGAGGTAGATAGGTAGACAATGAGATAAAGATATAAAAATATAGATAAACCAATACCTACTTATAATAACGATAGTCACTAGTGCTAGTAATATAATCATATCGTTATTGTTATTATTATTATCAATATCACTATTTTCATTATCATTATTACTATGAGTAATAATGGTGATGTGAGAAAGAGATACAGATGGAGGAAGGGAGAGAGAGAGAGAGATAGATAGATAGATAGATAGAGATAGATAGATAGAGAGAGAGAGAGAGAGAGAGAGAGAGAGAGAGAGAAGAGAGAGAGAGAGAGAGAGAGAGAGAGAGAGAGAAGAGAGAGTGAGAGTAAGAGAGAGAAGAGAGAGGGGGGGGGGGAGTAGGGAATGGGGGAGAGAAATTGAGAGAGAGAAACAGAGGTAGATAGAGACAGACAGGAAGAGAGGCAGGCAGGCAGACAGAGAACAAATGACAGAAAGAGACAAAGAGAGCAAGAGCAAGAGAGAAAGCCTCGCCTCGCTCAAGTCATCAGTCTAACAATTCAAATTAGTCTTACGAGAGACTCGAAACTGCAAATTGCACCACATCACGAATGTCTGCTCTGCATAAGTCCTTCAGAATTGCAAAAGGAGACATGCTGACAGTTGCAAAGGAGCATAAGTCAACGAGGGCGTGTGGCAGGGTGATAGAATTTTCTAGCTAATCCTGTCATACCGTGTTATTTACTTCCATGCAAGTCTGGCCATTACCACGCTCCGGGCAATAATCACAAGATGAAGACGTGTTTGCGAAGCTCAGCAATGGATCTGCGATTCTTTGTTCGTTGCTTAAGCTTCGTTGTGAGAAATGTTTCGGCTCAAGCGGGATCGTTCTTGCATTATGTCGCTTCATAAACCCTAAAGTTTGAATAGAAGTGTCTGTCTGTCTCTCTGTCTCTGTCTCTGTCTCTGTCTCTGTCTCTGTCTCTCTCTCTCTCTCTCTCTCTCTCTCTCTCTCTCTCTCTCTCTCTCTCTCTCTCTCTTTCTCACTCTCTCTCTCTCTCTCTCTCTCTCTCTCTCTCTCTCTTTCTCACTCTCTCTGAGGAACAAGGGTTTCCTTTCCGAGTCTCCACTGCTAGGGACCCGCGCTCGAAACCTACAGCACAGTTGACCCAACACACTTGACCGGGGCCCACGGCCCTGACCACACCTCTCCTTGGGGGCGCTCCCCCACGCGCCCCGCTCGGCGCCCCTCTTGGGCTTCCTTGCCACAACAACCCGCGCCACGCTACCTTCCAGCCACCTCCTATCAATAAACAGCTGAACCAGAATAGTGTCTCCATAACCCACCAAATCAGAGCAACACAAAACCCCTGACACACTCTCTCTCTCTCTCTGTTTCTCGCTTTCTCTCTCTGTTTCTCTCTCTCTCTCTCTCTCTCTCGTCATTTGTTGGCTCATTCTCTTATTTGCTGTAGAGAAGTCTAGGGTGAATCTGATAAGCTTTTTTTTCTGATTACAGAAACTTGGATGTTTGTGTGTGTGGGGGGGAGTTGTTTGTTTGTGTGTGTGTTTGAGAGTGCGTTTGTGTTTGTGTTTATGTAGTGGGACTATTCGCCCACTCCTTGTCCTACCACGGTACCCCCCATTTTTTGGTATGACAAGTCCATGGCACGAGTCAGTCAAGGAACCCAACGGAAAATGGGCACCGATATTGTTTTATTTATTATCCTTCTGTCAAGGGTTTTTATCCTCATATGTTTTTCTTTCGTGATGGAGATGCGGGTGCCGCCGTAAGCATGTGCGCAACGTACGTGGGCTTAGCCACGTACGTGCTAATAAAATTACCAACTATGCCCAGTTAAGTCGAGAAATTGTATGGCGTCTGCTAGTGACGTCATACTAGTGGCTTGTCATGCCGTCATTAGTGACGTCATGAGCCGTGACTGCAGCCACTCACGAGTCTCTACGAGGGGGTAGACAATACCCCTGTAGTAGGCGCTGATAACCCCCTGGTACTTTTTGGGGTAGTACCATTACCGGAGAGATCTGGTCTCGCCTCCTTCCTGTTCGGACCCCGCTGCTACACGTAAGGTCACGGCCATCATTATGTATTTTACAGGGAAATCACCACTGATTTATTTTATACTTTAGTGACTGGTGCAAGAAGGGTGAACTTGTAAGCTAGGGTCTAAGACGAAAATAAATAAACAAACAAGCAGCGTATCGTTCATGATTTCCATCAGCTAATTAGTGATGACAAAGTTCAGCGTAAAGTATTGCTGGATATGAACTACTGAATTTCTGAAATGTGCAAATATACATGAGAATTTATAGTAAATAATTTACATGGCATTAAATTAACTTGTTTCCTCACGTATGCGAGTGCCGTGGCCTGGACTCCCCTGCTCATCCGCTTTTGGCCGCTACTGGGGGTGGCCAGGTGGTGCTCGCATGGGGTGATTTAAGGTAAAAAGGAAGGTGAACAGATCTCCGAGGGACACTGACCTGGAATTGTCCCGGTATTATAAGAGAAGTAGCAGTACTGCGTTACTGTTACCTTACATTTACATTTGCAAATATGTATTCACATGCTTACAGCATAACAAGCTTTCCTCACACCGAACAGTCTCGTGAAGAACCTTAGCTCTCGGTGCATGGTACAAGACGTAAATAGATCAGCCATGTTCAATTCTTGCGCGGGGAAGGTTCTGAACAATTCAATCGCCAAAGTGAA
>NW_020869727.1:425409-427909 GCF_003789085.1 Penaeus vannamei | reverse complement strand
ATATATATATATATATATATATATATATATATATATATATATATATATATATTATAATATATATATATATATATATTATATATATATATATATATATATTATATATATGTATATATATATATATATATTATATATATATATGTGTGTGTGTGTGTGTGTGTGTGTGTGTGTGTGTGTGTGTGTGTGTGTGTGTGTGTGTGTCTGTTGTGTGTGTGTCTATGTGAGTGTGTGTACATGCATATATGAAAGAGAAAGAGAGGCCTATGCATGTAAGACGCTAAACATCACCTTAAGAGAAAATAACTTTTTATGTATATCACAATTTTGCTCCATCGCTCGGCGCATTGAAAGTAAGGATGAAACCCAAGGGGAAGAAACTGCATTTTCAACTCTATCGACAGTGGACCAAGAATTTCTTGTGTTTAAGGCATAAGGGCGTTTTTCCGACACTAATCTGTGCTAATCCGGCCAAAACGATATCGGATTAGCTATTCCCTCTGATTATCGAGGCCTGGAGGGGGGTGATTCGCACTGGGCGCGCTCGACCGTATCGGCAAATCGAAAAAATAATAAATTGCATTGTTCACAGTCCAATGGCAAAGCATGTAATTAAGTATTGATTACACAGATATTCTTTATTTCTAACGATGTGTATTGGGATTTCTTTTTTTTTTTTTTCTTTTTTTTTTTTTGCGCGAACATTCATTTGACATCTGGCTCGGGTCATTAATTTAATGTCATCTCGTTTTACCAACCTAAAGAAAACAAATTTGTCTCGCCAGAATGAATCGGTCGGCGGATCGAGTCAAATCGGCCACAACAACCACCACGTGTCTACTTTGACTTGCCGCTCTGTTTGTAAACAAATGGGCCGTGGAGCTGAATCAGCTGTTGGCTCTCTTTGCCGGAGCACCACTAGGATGGAGGGAGATCGTAAGCATTTGAGGAGTTGTCGATATTGTTCACTGGCTTCTACGTTCAATGCGTTCAGTGGGATTTTGTTCAGCACCAACATGGTCAGCGCGATTATGTTCAATGCTTGAATGTTCAGGACTAATAAGTTGAGTGCAAATATCTCATATGCCTATATACTGTTTCAGCGCCAGTGTGTTCAACGCCAATGTGTTTATTGAGAATTTGTTCATCGCCACTATATTCAGAGTAAATATATTCAGTCTCTATAGATGTAGTGCCAATATATTAATTTCAGATATCTTCAGCGCTAATATGTTCAAGGCCAACACGTTCAGTAGTTCAGTATTTGTCAGTCTTTGCTTTTTCTGCAAACTATACGATACAGGTGTCCAGTACAGAGCAAAGAATAAATCGTGTTCATTGCGACAAATGTAGACAAGATGTGATTAAGAATAAATATCTTCCCAGAACAGATGTATTTGACCGCATTTCGATTATATATTTGTCAGAAATTCAGTTCTTGTACTGTGAATATATTCATTACCATTCATGCCTTTTCTAAAGTATATACAGATAATCAAAGAAATTTTAGCATAAATGTCGTTAAACTGAACAATTCTTAGGGTATAATAGCCAATATGTCAACTTCAAACACGTCCGTTTAATTCCTAGTATTAAGCACCATGAAAATAATCCTTGTTGATTCGAAACACTCACATATAAAACAGCTACACAGAATCTAAAAGAAAACACATGTTCACACCATGTCGACATGTGATGTCGAATTACTATCATCTTCATTCCCATCTATGAAATTATACCTTTCCCCGCGTAACACACGAATATTTTAATAAAAACGATTTTGGATTCAATTAAATCATTTAAAGATGATCACCGATGAAGGTTGTACTTGTAGGGAGAGAAAAACACAAACACACGATAAAACACACATACACACAAATGATTTACAAGTTTACACATACCAAACAGCCGCATTCCTTTATAGATCTTTAATCTCTACAACGGTGAACATTCTAGTTTATTCCAAGAGAGCTGTGAGAAACAGGAATATGGAATATGCAGCGAAATATAGGAACAATAAACATACACGTAATTAAGTCACTGAATCAAGCACGTTATTGCATCATTTGTCTTTGCAATGCTGACCAAGGTTTAGTAAATTCAGGTTACTGCTTTAGCAACGGTGTGCCAATGTATAATATCAGGTGAGCAGGATGATTTGAATATTCTATGTTTCAGTGTAAAACAAGAGAAGGTGAGAGACTGAAAGAAAAATAGGAGTGATAAATTAAGAGAGAGAGAGAGAGAGAGAGAGAGAGAGAGAGAGAGAGAGAGAGAGAGAGAAGAGAGAGAGAGAGAGAGAGAGAGAGAGAGAGAGAGAGAGAGAGAGAGAGAGAGAGAGAGAGAGAGAGAGAGAGAGAGAGAGAGAGACCCAACAAGACAGACAGAAAAAGAGAGATAGAGAGACAGACGGAAGGATGGAGCCTCAAAAAGACAGACCAAGACAGACGGACGGAGAGACAGACAAGCGGAGAGACTAAGCCACAGAGAAGATGAGAGATTG
>NW_020869727.1:412809-422809 GCF_003789085.1 Penaeus vannamei | reverse complement strand
ATACTGGAGGGCAAAAGACCAACAATGGTCGCTGAATCAGCTGTGAGAACGATGTCAACCTACTACAAATCCCTCGATTTAGTTGCTAAAAAACTTTATGATGAAAAACTTAATTATTCTAAAGGTACAGAAAGCTTACCAGATCCTTTCTCTCTCTTGATGCTGTCTGAGAGGCCCAGTGGTTGGCTCGATGTTAGTTGGTGATGTTTATCTCTACCTAAAACACACACCGGGTGGTTACACAGAAAAGAAGTTGAAAGCCTACAGATCACTTGAAGAATCAAAGGCCTACAAATCTCTGGATGGGTACAAGTAAGTAGTCAATACTGCTTATAATAAGACTCCTGAACTTGTAAATTCTCCTGAACTTGTAAATTCTTTCTTGCTTGCTCTTTGCCTTTTCGGTCTGGTTTTTCGAAGTCGCTCAAAACAGGGGTTTTGTCAATATTTTCCGGACGTTATAGCAAGACTTTTCTAAAAGGTTAAATTTACATTCCCACTCAGTACTCACGATACCTTCAAAAGATTTAAGCAAGTTCCTGAGATGGCAGTGTAGGTCATTAAATTCACTATCTTCATTTTGTTCCCATTTAATATCTTATGACCATTGTTCAGGGAAAGATTTAAAATCAAATTAACTGAAACTTAGAGTGAAAGATACTCATTAGTAACCAGTCACTCACAACGTCTACCACCGCCTACGCCTATGCCTAACCACGGGGAAAATACATCCCCCAGAAAGAGTTATGACGATATAACATAACCGTTTAAATTTTAGAATATCTTTATAGAAAAGCTATCGTACGTACCATTAGCAGAAACTCTTCTATCACTCACAGGTGCAGGATCAAAGTTCTTGTGATTGATAGCCAAAGCCTCCTTCTCTCGGGGTCTTTCGGAAAACAATTGAAACTCCAAGTTGAACCTTTTTGCTGTCCATTGCACACCCAATAATAATGCAACTGTTTACCATGCCGAAGTTAGAAAAGGCTGAAAAAGAATGCGAATCTTATATAAATCGAGAAAAAAGAGACGATGTTCGCGGCAGACCATAGTCTTTGCCAATACTTGATAACGAAGTTCGTGGGATTTTGTTTTTGCCAACCACTGCCTCCGATTGATCACGTGACAGCTCTGTTGACGTCACGATGACCGGCCCTATCTATCTATCTATAAATGTATGTATATATATCTATATGTATATATATATATTGTTACTAGGGAACAACAGCTGCAATGAAAACAAATGGGACGGTGCCCTTTACTGCATTATATTACACAGGTTCTCTGATTATTTCTTGTTTATTACTTCCGAGATACCCCTAAGTTGTGCAGTATTTGGTTGCACAAATCAGAAAATGTCAGACAAGCCAGGTTTTTTCTGATTTTCCAATAATGATCCTAGACGCCGACGAAAATGGGTTGCTGTTTGCAGACAAAGGAACTCCCTGGAATCCAACTGGCAAGAACGTTTATCTTTGTGGAAAGTATTTCATCACTGGTTATTAATAATGTTAAAAAATATGCAGATTAAAAGGAAGGGAAACGATTCATTTATGTCCAAGTAAAAGAATAGAAAGGTACTGGTAGGCTTCGATTCTGTCATGTATATTTTTATTTTGTTTGTGTTTATGATTATTGATCTATAAGTATGAAAATTGATGATATTAAGTTAACTTTAGATATTACCTAAGTTAGTGGAGGATATTACTTGTTTATATTATATTAATTGCTAAGATTTACATAATGATATGCCACCTGTTCATCATTATTTGTTTATTGGATAAAATGCTAATAAGTAAAAATGCTTTGAAGACATAAAATTTGGATCACACTAAACAGTAGAATGAATTTATTTCCACCCTATGAGCCTTAACACCGTTAGGTTACACTACCCAAAAAATTAATGGTACAAAAATTTAGAATAAATATGATAACGTGTTTTTAAAAAAATTATATACTAATATATATATGTATGTATATACATACATACATATATATATAGATATTTAGATAGTATAGAATATTTATATATATGAACACAAAACACAGTATCGTGTACACTGAAAATGAAACTAGCCACAATAGGAATTGAAAATAATTGTAACGTTTCGAACTCTTCACGAGTTCCTCTTCAGACAAAACTGAAATTCTCATTGTGGTTAGTTTTCATTTCATTTAATATATATATATATATATATATATATATATATATATATAATATATTATATAATATGTATGTAAAATAAAATATTATTATATAAATATACATAATACATGTACGTGTGTATGTCTATATGTATATAGTGTATGTATATATATTTGTATGTAAGTATATATGTATGTATGCACGTATGTGTATACATATATATATATATATATATATATATATATATATATATATATATATATACATATATATATACACACACACATATTATCCATATATATATATATATGTGTATATATTGTATATATACTATGTGTATGTATGTATGTATATATATATTATATATAATATATATATATATATATATATATATATATGTTATATTATATATATATATATATGCATGTTATAATACGTGTGTGTATAATGATATGCGTACACACAACCATACAACACCACACCACACACCACACACACACACACACACACACACACACACACACACACAACACATATATATATATATATATATATATATATATTATATATATATATATATATATATGTGTGTGTGTGTGTGTGTGTGTGTGTGTGTGTGTGTGTGTGTGTGTGTATGTGTATGTATGTATGTATTCATGATTGTATTCATATATATAATCATATATGTTATATATATATATATATTATATATATATATATATATATATGTGTGTGTATATATATATATTATATATATATATATATATATGTATATATATATGTATATATATATATATATATATATAATATATATATAATATATATATATGCATAAACATATACATGGGAAAGGCTAAATCAGTAGCAACTCGAGATCATTACGTCGGATTTTTATGACGTCGTAAAAGTTGCGATTCTGTTTTTAGAAAAAAAGCACATTGGGTTTATTCTGATGACGGCACCCACGAACTGGCCGGTTAGCCCGCTCTGCTGGCAAGAATTATGCCAAAAAGTGAATGGACAATTCTATTGCGATATTGATGATGATGATAATCTTTCACTCGAAATAGTTCTAAGAAATTGCGAAGACGCTACCACCACGAAATGCGTGCATTACTAGACGAGCGGTGAATATGGAAAGTCTGCTGAAAGTAGCCTTTTACTAAACGCCCACAATTGCAGCGCTGCAGGTGCATGTGCACCTAGCAAGCTAGGTAGTGACCTTTCTTGCCTTATGTAATGCATGTTACAGTGTTAGCCCTAAGGTATACGGTCGTAGGCAAACAAGTCATGAAGTGACGCCTGAAAAGCCATTGAAACTTTAACACTGTTGGATATTTACAAAATGTAAACATCATCATCATCATCATGGGGGCTGACGCCGACGGGGGCGCATAGCCGCATCCACCCTTCGCTTCCACCTACGAGGATCCCTCATGGCTAGACGCCAGGCAGGGACTCGGCCCATCTCTAGTTCTTCACGGCAGGTTTGGTCGATCTGCCCAAGCCATGACTTCCTCGGTCATCCCACAGGCCTCCTCCACCCAGGGTTGTCTCGAACAGAGACGACCTGATGGGCAGGATCATCCTGAGGAAAGTGAGCCAGGTGGCCGTATAGCCTGAGTTGGCGATCACGGATTGTGCAGATAACAGGTCTTGTGCCAGTCTCACGGTGCAACCGTTGGTTGGACACATGGTCCCGCCAACAGTACCCCATGATCTGGCGCAAGGACCTATTACAAAAGGCTTCAAGATGAGCCTCCAAGGCACAGGACAATGTCCAGGTTTCGCTACCGTATAGCAAAACTGGCATTATCAGGGCCTTGAAAACCCGTAGCTTGGTCCTTCTGCACAGGTACCAACATCTCCAAATACACTTGTTGAGAGAGTTCATGACCCCTGCTGCCAGGCCAATCCGCTGCTGACTTCCTGGTCTGACAGCCCAGAGTTATGAACTACACTACCAAGGTATGTAAAGCTCTCTGTGACTTCAATGTCCTCGCCGCAAGCACGTACCGACTGAACAGGTTTTCCTAACAAGTCCCCAAATTCCTGGACATTGGTCTTGGTCCAGGAGACCTCTAGATCCAGGGGCTTCGCTTCATTGCTAAATGCATCGAGAGCCGCCACTAGGGTTTCCAAAGACTCAGATAGAATGGCAACGTCATCAGCAAAGTCAAGGTCTGTAACCTTGATATTGCCCAGCGTTGCCCCACAATGACTTTGAACAGTAGCTCTGCCCAGTATCCAGTCCATGCACTCCTGAACTAACAGGAAAGAAGCTCGACAGGCCCCCACCACACTTTACAGCACTTTCAGTACCAGTATACAGGCTAGCTATTAGTCCAATAATCCTTGTTGGTATTCCTCTCAGCCTCAGGATCTCCCAAAGTGACTCCCGATGCACCGTATCGAACGCCTTCTTGAGGTCGATGTAGGCTGCAAGCAGCCCACGCCCGAACTCACGACGGCGCTTTACAACGACTCGAAGCGACTTACCAGGAGTGAATCCGGATTGCTCCAGTCTCTGGTGCCTCAGTAGGTGGTCTCTGATACGTCTCAGAAGGATGTGGGCGAGAACCTTGCCTGGTATACTGAGCAGTGTGATGCCTCGGTGATTGCTGCAGTCCCTCCTGACCCCTCAACAGGTCAGGAGGAACGGAACCGGACTGCCAGATGGCAGCCAGGACAGCATGTAACCCCCGTGCCATAGGTTCACCACCAGCCTTTAACAGTTCAGCTGGTATGCCGCAGATACCAGCTGCTTTTACTTCAGCTTGGAAATCGCCCCCTAACTTCAGTTAGGGAGGGAGGTCCTCACTGATAGGTGGATCCGGCAGGGATCTCGACACTACCCGCATCCAAGTTAACTGTTGGTGGGTCAACCTGGTACAGCAAAAAATACTCAGCCCAACGTTCCCGCACCGCAACAGGATCTGAAACGATCTGACCACTTACTGAGCGAACTGCTGTCACCTGTGAAGAGGGCTTGGAGTTCAGCTTTCTCAGGGCTTGGTATGCAGGACGAAGGTCATTTACTAAGAAATGGCCTTCTACCTCCTCTGCAAGACTCCTAATAAACTGTTCCTTGTCCCTTCTTAACAGGGACCGAGTTCTGCGCACAAGAGAACGGTGCAATTCCCGATCCCCTGTCAGACGAGCCGCACGACATGCATCTGTGGCTTCCAGTGTCTCCTGCGAGATGGAATTCTGTACTGCTCTCGGGCGTACACCAATCGTATCTTGAGCTGCATCAAGCGTTTCACGCTTAAAGGTATCCCACAGAAGAACAGGGTCTGTCAGACTGCCAAGCACTGCGAAACGATCAGAGATTGCCTCAGCAAACCCGCGGGCACACTCCCCCTCCCTCAGCCTGTCCAAATGAAACACCCTAGGGTGATCATTTGACCGCTGGGGAGTTTTGAAGTGGACCCGGAGGGTAGCCACAACCAATCCATGGTCAGTACCACAGAACTCAGCACTCCTGTACACCCTGCAATGTAAACATGAACATGTACTATTCTAAAAATAGCCCGGTCTGGTATCCTACACATTAAATAAGATACCTTTTATTCATCCATTCATTGAGTGCATGGAGGTAATATTTAAAGTAGGTATACTTAATTCCTTCAAGTTGAGTAAAAAATATAGGCCTATGGTTTGACTCCCACTACATAATCGGCCACTCTCCTCATCCAGTGCTATTTTGATGATTGTTCAATGAAAATATAACCATTGAAATCATTATTTCCGATCCATTTTTAAAATTGAAAAGACCAAAATGAATAATAAACCCTATGTGCTTTTTCCAAAGAGAATCGCAACTTTGTTTAGTGAGTCTCATGACCTCGAGTTGCTACTGAACCGGCCTTTCCCCATATACATGTATTTGTGTTTGTTTATATGTATATGAATGTATGTGTATATGTGTGTATGCACACATGTATGTAATACACATATATACTGTATATATATATATAGTATAATATAATATATATATATATATATATATATATATATTATATATATATATATATATGTATGTACGTGTGTGTGTGTATATATACAAATAGATAGATAGATATAGATATATACAGATAGATAGTTATTTGTATGCACATGAATATGTGTGCATATGTATATATATAAGGACATATATGAATGTATGTGTATGTATATATATGTGTGTGAGTGTGTGTGTTTGTATGTGTGTGTGTGTGCCTGTGTGTCTGTATGTGTGTGTGTGTGTTTGCGTGTGTGTGTGTATTTTCGTGCGACTGTGCGTGTGTATGTGTATCTATATATGTGTATGTATATATATGTATGCGTGTGTGTGTGTGTCCAAATACACGTATGTATACACACACACACACACACACACATATATATATATATGTGTGTGTGTGTGTGTGTTCCGAACGAATCTAGCACTGATTTCCTTCGTAAACGAAGCATAACTACAGTATCGGTCTCGATAACTGGAGGGGGGGGGGGGTATGATAGGCCTACATATCAGGGAACTTCGAGAAATATCAGTAGAATACTAGCAAGCATAGTATATTAATAGGTCTACAGAATCTTCACCTCGTATGTTCCGGCAGGATAGAGCCCGGGCAAACCAGCTATCTGACACGTTTTCGGTAGATATAGGGGGCTTCGCCCCTTATACCTGCCGCCCCTCTACCCCCGCTTGGTCTGCAAAATCTTCACCTCGTATGATCCGGCAGGAGAGAGCCCAGACTCAGGAACAGTTTTAACCTCATCTTACCTGAAGGATCAACTCCTGCTTATTTGCATGTTGATAGGTGCATATGTTGTTCGCATACGTCTATGTATGCGTATGCATGTGCTTATGTTTAATTGTATGTAAAACATGGATGTGTATGCACCTCTGTATACACCTCTGTATATCTGTCTGTGGCAGACAGATGTCCTCGACGAGATATTCGCATTGTTCTGGGCGACTTCAATGCGGTATCTGGCTGTGATCGAGCTGGCTATGAGATGTCTGTCGGTCCCCATGGTTCAGGAGCTGATGCCGGTAGCGAGAATAGCCTCCTTTTCCGGGACTTTGCTAGGTCCCAGAAATTGAGGATTTCTGGCTCCTGGTACCAGCGCCCAGACCCACATCGCTGGACATGGTACAGTGATGCGGGTAACGCAGCCAAGGAGATCGACCACATACTTGTTAGCACTCGTTGGAGGATCCTTCAGAATTGCAGGGTGTACAGGAGTGCTGAGTTCTGTGGTACTGACCATAGATTGGTTGTGGCTACCCTCCGGGTCCACTTCAAAACCCCCAGCGGTCAAATGATCACCCTAGGGTGTTTCATTTGGACAGGCTGAGGGAGGGGGAGTGTGCCCGCAGGTTTGCTGAGGCAATCTCTGATCGTTTCGCAGTGCTTGGCAGTCTGACAGACCCTGTTCTTCTGTGGGATACCTTTAAGCGTGAAACGCTTGATGCAGCTCAAGATACGATTGGTGTACGCCCGAGAGCAGTACAGAATTCCATCTCGCGGGAGACACTGGAAGCCACAGATGCATGTCGTGCGGCTCGTCTGACAGGGGATCGGGAATTGCACCGTTCTCATGTGCGCAGAACTCGGTCCCTGTTAAGAAGGGACAAGGAACAGTTTTATTAGGAGTCTTGCAGAGGAGGTAGAAGGCCATTTCTTAGTAAATGACCTTCGTCCTGCATACCAAGAAAGGTGACAGCAGTTCGCTCAGTAAGTGGTCAGATCGTTTCAGTTGCGGGGCTGAGTATTTTGAGCAGCTGTACCAGGTTGACCCACCAACAGTTAACTTGGATGCGGGTAGTGTCGAGATCCCGCTGCCGATCCACCTATCAGTGAGGACCCTCCCTCCCTAACTGAAGTTAGGGGGGCGATTTTCCAAGCTGAAGAGTGGTAAAGCAGCTGGTATCTGCGGCATACCAGCTGAACTGTTAAAGGCTGGTGGTGAACCTATGGCACGGGGGTTACATGCTGTCCTGGCTGCCATCTGGCAGTCCGGTTCCGTTCCTCCTGACCTGTTGAGGGGTGTGGTCATCCCTCTCTGGAAGGGGAAGGGGGACCGTTGGGACTGCAGCAATCACCGAGGCATCACACTGCTCAGTGTACCAGGCAAGGTTCTTGCCCACATCCTTCTGAGACGTATCAGAGACCATCTACTGAGGCACCAGAGACTGGAGCAATCCGGATTCACTCCTGGTAAGTCCACAATAGACCGTATCCTCGCGCTTCGAGTCATTGTAGAGCGCCGTCGTGAGTTCGGGCGTGGGCTGCTTGCAGCCTACATCGACCTCAAGAAGGCGTTCGATACGGTGCATCGGGAGTCACTTTGGGAGATCCTGAGGCTGAGAGGAATACCAACAAGGATTATTGGACTAATAGCAAGCCTGTATACTGGTACTGAAAGTGCTGTAAAGTGTGGTGGGGGCCTGTCGAGCTTCTTTCCTGTTAGTTCAGGAGTGAGGCAAGGCTGTGTCCTTGCACCAACTCTTTTCAACACTTGCATGGACTGGATACTGGGCAGAGCTACTGTTCAAAGTCATTGTGGGGCAACGCTGGGCAATATCAAGGTTACAGACCTTGACTTTGCTGATGACGTTGCCATTCTATCTGAGTCTTTGGAAACCCTAGTGGCGGCTCTCGATGCATTTAGCAATGAAGCGAAGCCCCTGGGTCTAGAGGTCTCCTGGACCAAGACCAAGGTCCAGGAATTTGGGGACTTGTTAGGAGAACCTGTTCAGTCGGTACGTGCTTGCGGCGAGGACATTGAAGTCACAGAGAGCTTTACATACCTTGGTAGTGTAGTTCATAACTCTGGGCTGTCAGACCATGAAGTCAGCAGACGGATTGGCCTGGCAGCAGGGGTCATGAACTCTCTCAACAAGAGTATTTGGAGATGTCGGTACCTGTGCAGAAGGACCAAGCTACGGGTTTTCAAGGCCCTGATAATGCCAGTTTTGCTATACGGTAGCGAAACCTGGACATTGTCCTGTGCCTTGGAGGCTCGTCTTGAAGCCTTTTGTAATAGGTCCTTGCGCCAGATCATGGGGTACTGTTGGCGGGACCATGTGTCCAACCAACGGTTGCACCGTGAGACTGGCACAAGCCCTGTTATCTGCACAATCCGTGATCGCCAACTCAGGCTATATGGCCACCTGGCTCGCTTTCCTCAGGATGATCCTGCCCATCAGGTCGTCTCTATTCGAGACAACCCTGGATGGAGGAGGCCTGTGGGACGACCGAGGAAGTCATGGCTTGGGCAGATCGACCAAACCTGCCGTGAAGAACTAGAGATGGGCCGAGTCCCTGCCTGGCGTCTAGCCATGAGGGATCCTCGTAGGTGGAAGCGAAGGGTGGATGCGGCTATGCGCCCCCGTCGGCGTCAGCCCCCATGATGATGATGATACAGGTGAACATATATGTAAGATTGGATGGACATGCATTTGTGCTTAGATATATGCATATGAATGGGCACTAAAATTAACATACAAATAATATACGTAGGGCACTGGCAGATGAACAAATGTGTCTGCACTGAGAGAACATACGCATAAATGCAATCGACATATGCGTATGGGGTGAGGATGTATGAAATATAATCACATATAGGCGTTTCTGAGACTCAAGCCCATGCTCATTGGAGTATACCCCCCGCCCCCAAGATACGTTTAAGCCAGTGGGTGGGCGGCACACTGCTGTATACCTCCCACGATTGCAAAAACAGCAACGGCTCTCATTCCCGGAGGCGAAGGAGCCCCTGGTACGGCGGCAACCAGGATTGTTCGGAGCAGCGCTAAAATTCTCCGGTTGAAGACAGGCCAAACAAACGCTTAGAAAAATA
>NW_020869727.1:405309-407809 GCF_003789085.1 Penaeus vannamei | reverse complement strand
AGATGCATGTCGCGTGGCTCATCTGAACAGCAGTCGGGATTTGGGCCGTTTCTTAGTGCGCAAAGCTAGGCCTCTGCTGAGAAGGGATAAGGAACAGTTCATCAGGAATCTTGCTGAGGAGGTAGAAAGCCATTTCCTCAAAAATGACTTTCATCTTACCTACCAATCCCTGAGAAAACTGAACAATTCCCCCACATGGATGTCTGTGGTCCATTCAGTGGATGGATGGATCATCTCAGATCATGTTAAGGTTCGTGAATGTTGGGCTGAGTATTTTTAGCAATTGTATTAGGTAGACCCCTCCAGCAGTTAGTCTAGATGCGGATGCAAAGACTGCCATCTGGCAGTCTGGTTCCATTCTACCTGACCTGTTAAGGGGTGTGAAAGGGACGGGGAAAGGGGATCGTTGGGACTGTAGCAACTTTCGTGGCATGACATTGCTCTGAATACCTGGCAAGGTTTCTCCCACATTCTTCTGAAACGGAACCGCAACGACCTGCTGAGGCACCAAAGTATGGAGCAATCTGGATTCACTCCTGACAAGTCCACAATAGACCATATCCTAGCACTTTGAGTCATTGTAGAACTTCGTTGTAAGTTCGGTTGTGGGCTGCTCACAGCTTACATCGATCTTAAGAAGGCATTTCATTCGGTGCATTGCGAATTGTTGTAGGAGTTAATGAGACTTAGAAGAATACTGACACAGCTTATTGGACTAATAGCAAGCCTATATACTGCTACTGAATGTGCTGTGAAGTGTGGTGGGGGTCTGTCAAGCTTCTTCCCTGTTAACTCAAGAGTGAGGCAAGGCTGTGTCCTTGCACCAACACTTTTCAACCCTTGCATGGGCAGAGCTACTTTTCCAAGACGGTGTGGAGCAACTCTGAGCAATATCAAGTTCTCAGACCTTGGCTTTGCCGAAGATTTTGGAATTCTGAGTCTCTGGAATCTCTGGTAAAGGCTCTTGATGCATTTAGTAGTGAGGCGAAGCCCCTGGACTTGCAGGTCTCTTGAACTAAGACCAAGATCCAGAGTTTGGGGGCCTGTTAGGAGAACCTATTCAGTCGATACGTGCTTGCAACGAGGACGTTGAAGTCACAGAGGGCTTTACATACCTTGGTAATGCAGTTCATGTATCTGGGCTATCTGACCAGGAAGTTAGTAGACGGATTGGCCTGGCAGGAGGGACCATGAACTGTCAACGAGTATTTGGAGGTGCAGGTACCTATGCAGGACTAGATTACTGTCTTTAAGGTCTTGATACTGCCAGTTTTGCTTTGTGGAAGCGAAAACTGAACACTATCCAGTGCCTTGGAGACACGCCTCGATGCCTTTTGTAAAAAGTCCCTACACCGGATCATGTAGTACAAGTGCTCCACAATGACTTTCTCCAACCAACAATTTCATCATGAAACTGGCATGGGACCTGTTATTTGCATAATCCGGGACCGCCAACTCAGGCTGCATGGCCACCTAGCTTGTTTCCCTGTGGGTGACCCTGCCCATCAGATTTTCTCATTACAAGATAATCCTGGGTGGAGGAGGTCTATGGGAAGATCTAGGAAGTCACGGCTTGGGCAGCTCGACTTGACCTGTCCTGAAGAATTAGAGATGGGCCGAAGCTTATTTACATACATGTATATATATTTATATATATATATATATATATATATATACATGTCTATATATGTGTGTGTGTGTGTATACGAATGTCTATAAATATGTATATATATAAATATATACATATATATGTATATATTTATATACACACACACACACACACATATATATATATATATATATATATATATATATATATTATATATATAGAGAGAGAGAGAGAGAGAGAGAGAGAGAGAGAGAGAGAGAGAGAGAGAGACATGTATATATAAATATATATACATATATGTATGTGTATATATGCAAATATATATACATATATACATACATACGATCATACCACGTTGAAAGCACCGCTTGTCGTTCGATCATCGAAGTTAAGCAACGTTAGGTCTGGTCAGTACCTGGATGGGTGACCGCCTGGGAACACCAGATGTCATTGGCATTTGTGGGTGGGTGCTTCATGCGCAGGATGGTGTGAAGCGATGGAGTGGTAGTCTAGTTAGTGTTAAGAACTTGCATGCCTTCTCGCTTACAGCTGCCAACGCTGGCTAGCCTAGTGCGCAAAAGGGAGCAGCACTGCATAAGCCTCCCCTGCCATTACATAGCCTCTCCATCATTGAGACTCCCTACAGTGCCTCCTCGTGGCCTCCCATGAAAACTGGGTACTTTGCGGTTCCAGGCTAAACTGAGGGGGATCTCGGAGCAGCAGGAGGCCCTAGAGGTACAGGGGCATGGCCCACCGGCGTGTGGACATGCCCTGGCCCTGTACCAACTCCTACCCCTAGGCCCCCTGGGGTTAATGGGAGGCTCGGGAGAGGTGGGCCTTGCAAGTCCTCCTCCCCCCAGATAAAAAAAAAGAAAACTTCGGCAGTGTTAC
>NW_020869727.1:383126-388126 GCF_003789085.1 Penaeus vannamei | reverse complement strand
GCTTTGGAGCTAATAATTTAAAAGTAAGTCAGAGCACAATGATTTACTTGTAGGTCAGATCACTTGCAATTAAACACAAAGCGCAGTGGCAATTCAGCGGTTTTACTATGAGATGTCGGCTGAACTCATAAGGGTTTATTTCCGTTAAGCAGGGCACCACATAAAGACTGTTGGTTGCTCAATGTGCCTCCCTTCTCTGATATCACACCATTTTTTTTTTTTTTTTTTTTTTTTTTTTAATCCTATCATTAGCATCTGCTAGACTTCTCTCACACATTATAGGGGAGTAGCTCTCCAGAAAATCTTTCTCAGTCTCTGGAATCCCTTCCTGACACCGACGAACCCCAGACCAGGGCTCGTCTCCGTCGTTCCAGGGAGCAACAGACGCCAGACAAGGTGAGACCATGTGTTGTTGACATTCATGGAAGCAAATGTAAGATACTATTTCAATATTCGGAACGTTTTTACGATTTCCTCCATCGGTAATGTTTTGCCGTTGTTCTTTTAATTATATCGCTATTACTAACTCCTGTGGTGTTAAACACAGGCTACACGGCAAGACAGTCTCGAGACGGCTGGTTCGTAGGGTCCTATTTTCTCGCCATCCACCCTTCATTTCAAATGTCAGGCGAAATTCATTGAATGAATTAATTAGCTATAATAACTTTACAGTGGCCGATGAAAATACATAACATATATCATTGCACCACACAAACACAAAGGCACACGACATACAACTCGTCTTCTTTCGAAACAAAAACATCGGACCCGACTTGTACACGCCCTACATAGCAGCGGCAGCCCTCCCATGGTAAGGCAGGGCTGCCCTCCCTTACCACGAAAACTTAGAAACAGGTCCGAGCATTGGTTCTTCCCACATACTCGTTATCATAACATTTTCGACCTCGCCCATACATAACCAAGAATCACTTTTCTTCCAGTATTGGAAAGCAGACCGGAATGACTTCAAATCATATCTTTCAGAACATTTCAACTGAAGTCTCGATATGGAAAATACCCTCGAAATAGAGAGGTATTGGCATCTTTTCGTATGAATCTCAGCAGCAACACTCCAGGCCATACCACGAAAGCATTTTAAGATCTCTTGACCTGTTACAATAATTTTGTTTAAAATCTTGCACCGAGTCCGGTGGGGCCTCACTATTCTCGGAAACATCATAAATAGTGATGATAATAACCGCATATATATATATATATATATATATATATATATATATATATATATATATATATATATATATATATATATATATATATATATATATATAATATATATATTATATATATATATATATATATATATATATATATATATATATATATATATATATATATATATATATATATATATATATATATATATATATATATATATATATATATATATATATATATATATATATATATATATATATATATATATATATATATATATATATATATATATATATTATATTTATTTATATATATATATATATTATATATATATATATATATATATATATATATATATATATATATATATATATATATATATATAATAATGATAATTCTGTTGCCTGTGGCTAGTACCCCTTACCTTTCAAAATTGTTTTAGTGGCTCATATACCTGTCAAACAAAGACCTACTTCACCCTAAGAATTACTGCCCACTTAGTTTACAAGAGACTACATAAAATTTTAGAAAGTAATTTCCTAACGTATCTCCATGGCCATGATCTTTCTTCTACTCCCATTGCTCGATAAATGACGTAATGACCATAATGACTAACTAATGTC
This sequence comes from Penaeus vannamei, assembly GCF_003789085.1. Lineage (NCBI taxonomy): Eukaryota > Metazoa > Arthropoda > Malacostraca > Decapoda > Penaeidae > Penaeus > Penaeus vannamei. The sequence continues at coordinate 386,327 of NW_020869727.1, read as the reverse complement.
TTAATAACAAATGGAGACAACTAAGGACAGTCCTCGTAACCAAAGATGAGGAGTGAGACTTTGACATGGTCTGGCATGGTGGCTTGAGGTACAAACTTTACACACAATTCAATTATCCCTTATGCTCAAAGAAGCTTCTTGGATGAATGTAAATAATATCTAAAATTCAAAGATAAGATTTGAATTACCATTAGTATTCATGCAAGTGTACCTAAAGGCAGCATAATCAACCCAACACAACAAATTATACACAAATGACCTCCCCATCCTTCACATTCCCTGATTCATTAGCGCTTCTTTACGCTGACGACTGCACTCTCTTAGCTAGATACGATTTGCTCACTTCTTAAACCGAAGATGCAATCCTCCTTACGGTCAAGTGCACTTGGACTCTTTTCAAAGACAACAAGCACAGCTCCAAATCCCATCCTCTTGCACCATGCTCAGTGTCACTTTCGATTCCATGTTAAAATTTCACCATCACACTTCGTTAAAAGCCGCACTGGCTATAAAAGGGGCTTAAATAACTGTATCATTTTAAATGTGTTGCCTCCTACACAAAGCTTTACCTGCTAAAAGCACACCACTCCCCACATACGCACCACTCACATTTATGCTCGCATCACACACAAACTAATTTTATCTATAGACCTTCCTGAATAAAACACTGCTGGATCTACAGTGTAGCTTGGGACGAGCTTGGAACGTCAGCACGATTACACGAGAAGGTGGAGGTGCTCCCGCCCAGTGGCAGGGGTTAGTTTGTAAATAGCACAACAAAATTCGCTTTTGGTGCCCCAACTGGATCGAGCACAACAACGCCTTACTCCAGGGATGGAGGAGCGGCATAAGTCGTGATCTTTCTCTAGACTGGACTGAAGAGATGAGCCAGTTTTCTGAGCTTGGCAAAAGACCACAGGTCTTTGTAGGCCTACTTGTCGTGTAAGTATCCAAGATAACAATTTCACCCTGACATGACTTTTTCACACGGCTCTCAAGCATACGGTAGCATCAATCAACAAAGGTCAAGGTCTAATGTTGACAATTTCCGATCAAGCCTCATTGAGATTTGCAAGTGGATGAATCGCAACTGCATCAGCTAGTGACAGATACATGCAAGTTCATGTGAACAAAGATGTGCTTTGGGCAAATTTAAGATTGAAGACCTGCGACAGAAAAAGATCCGTTTCTCAGACTTCTCAGTCTTAAATTTCTTTAAAAATATTTAAAACATTTTAAGACATTTTAAGGACGCGTCCGAATCCTGGAGGATGACGAACCATGGGACATCCGTGGTTCGGCTCATTTACATTAATTTCAATTACTATGTATTTTAGTTTTTAAGTCCTCTTTGATCTCGTTTTCAGTGTGTAGTTGTTTTTCTAGTTCTAAGCACTGTTTGAGTGTGTTCTTTTGACTAATATATTCAATGTTCCCAATAGAACTACTCTCAGGGAAGCCCTATCCCCTTTTTAATTAACTTCCCCTACCACTTTAACTACCACTTTCTCCGTGTGATGGTAACTTAGACCGCATCTCCTATGCCCGCATCCTAATCCTTACCCAGATCTCACTGGTTCCGGATTTCTGACAAGTGGAATCTACCGCTTGCGCCCGTGCCATGGCCATGGTTTCTTTGCCATAGGGAGTGTCAATGCACAAGCTGGGGAGAATGTGTTATGGCCATTGAAGCTAATTCAAACATGGTGATTGCTAGAGCATACAGTGCGGTGTGCCTTAAGGCAGTGTTGCGCAAACATATTCATCTATTGTACCCTTTATTACCTTGTACTGTTACATAGCCCCCCCCCCTCCGTCCACCATTGCTAAACAATTTTAATTAGGATAATGTAAATGATATACTATTATGAAAAGACTGCACTGCAAGAGTGTTGGTTAAAAAAATCGAATTTAATACAGGAATAAAAAAGATGATTCAATAACAAAATGCTTGAAAAATACTTACACAACTTAAGATGACGTGTGAGGCGTGTGTGTTCCTTGTTTGTTCACGTACCCCTATGATCTGTGTTGCATACCCCAAAGGGTACACGGACCCCAGTTTGGACAGCACTGCCTTAAGGCACACAAGGAAGGCCAAAGGGACACAACAACTAATTTCGCAACAGTTCCAAAAGGCATCATGCCTGGAGCCTGTCCTGTTCAGTTCAGGAAGATGGCCCTTAAGCGACTGGAGATAATTAAAAAACGACCTAAGTATTGTATGTTCCTATTATTCCAGGTACCCATGTCTAGGGACAGCAGAAAGGAAAGGGCTCTCCCACCTTCTAAGAGGAAGGATGCACCTCCCCATCTGTCACCGCACACCTCCAACAAAGAGGAGTTTCTGGCCCTTGCGAGTGTGAAAGAAGGACCAGAGAAATGACGGATCAAAGAACATTGCAAGATCCTTCCCGAGAGCCGACCAACTCTTGTTGACTGTTGTAGTGACTACCGTAACAGTAGTTTTCGGGACCTCCCCCAAAACTATTGCTACTGAATAAGGGGGCAAGGAAGGATTTCAGGGTCGGCATGACTGACCCAGACTGTTGCATCCCTGAAGAGGAGGAAGCTGGACGCATCCAAACCAGCTCCTACTCCACCTCAAGGCGTGACTTCCCACCCTTCTCCAATCTTGACCAAGGCACTGCAGACAGAGTCAAAGCAGGCTGAGCCTACTCAAGTAAAGCCAGCAGCGGACGATACCCCACAGGCAAAGCCTGAAAAGAGGAAAGCCCAGCCAATGACAATCTGAGCTGCCAAAGGTTCTCCACCTCCCAGTAGCCTACCTAGCCTGATAAGAAACTGAAAGAGATGAAGATTGATTGATTGATTATTTAGTATTATCTTTCGTGTCGACAGCTAAGGTAATTAGCGGTTGGTATTAGAATGGTAAAATAATTAAATTTTAAAATCTGTCAATAAATAATGCCTTTTGAGTAAAAATGAATAACATTAAATATTTGGTTAGAAAAATCCTTTAAAGGTATAAAATTATTGTACACCATTTTCAGATTCTGAACCATTTGTGTATATATTGCATCTGACCCTTCGTACTTAGAAGTATGGTGAAGAAATCTCTCCCTGATATCTGTTTCGGATCTCTCCCCCTTCCCTATTCTGATCATATCCAGCAAAATCAGTTTGGTCCAAGAGGGGGACTGAGGAGTTCTAACAGCTAGAACCTCGGAAAGATTCAGA
>NW_020869727.1:363538-368306 GCF_003789085.1 Penaeus vannamei | reverse complement strand
AAGATTGAGAAGAGAGTGAGAGAGTGAGAAGAGAGAGAGAGGAGAGAGAGAGAGAGAGTGAAAAGGAGAAAGAAAAAAGAAAGAAAGAAAAAGAAGAGAGGAAGCTAGAGCTATTGATAGACAGACAGAAGAAAGAAAAACAAAACAAAACCAGAGAGAGAAAGGAATATAAAAGATTTTAAAAAACGATTTAAAACATTACCACAAGCCAGTATAACTACCTCGTGCTTTCAATTACTATTTTCTATTATTTCAACTATGAAGGTCAAAGAACAAAAAAAAAAGAAAATAAAAAATAAAAAAATAAATAAAAGAGAGAAAAAAGAGAGATGCCAATCCAAGAAGTTGAACTCGACCTGTTAAGACGTTCAAGCGTTCTTGAGACCTCTCTCGGTCTCTTTCGTCGCGTCATCTCGCGTCTTTTCTCTCTGTATCTTAGGCTTCTCGGTTCTCTCTTTCCCTCTTTCCGGTCTTTCTCTCTTCTTTCTTGATTCCGGTTTCTCTCTTTCCTCTTTCGGTCTTTTCTCTCTTTTTCTTGGATATTCTCGTGCTCTCTTTCTTCTCTTTCTTGTTTTTTTCGGTTTTCTCTTGTCCTGTTTTCGGTCTCTTGGTCTCTCGTCTCCATGTCTTTCTCGGTTGTCTCTTTCCTCTCTCTCTCCTCTCTGTCTTTCTTGTTGGTCTCCGTTCTTTTTCTTAGTCTCTATTTCTCTACTCTGTCTCTTTCTTTCGTCTTTCTTTCCTCCCTCTCTCTGTCTCTCATTCGGTCATTCTTTCCACTCTCTCTCTCTTCCTTTCTCTCTCGTTCGGTCTCTAGGTCATTTCTCGTCGCTCTTAATTTCCTCCTCTTCCGCAAACTCTCTTGCCTTTCTCGGTCTCTCTCTCTTCTCGCTCTTTCCTCTCTCTTTACTCTCCTGTCTCTTTCGTATCGAGTCTCTCCTTTCCCCTCTTGCACTCTCTTACTCTCCCGTCTCCTTTCGAGTCTCTCTTCCCCTCTCGATCTCTCCCTTATCTCTCTGTCTCCTTTCAGTCTCTCTTTCCTCTCTCGTTTCTCTTCCTCTCTTCAATCTCTTTCAGGCCTCTCTTTCCTCTCTCTTCTCTCGTCGATCTCTATCCCTCCACCTCTCTCCCTGTCTCCATTCAGCTCTCTTTCCTCTCTCAATCTCTCCCCTCTCCCTGCTCTCCTTTCAATCGCTCTTTCCTCTCTCATCTTTCTTCCCTCAACCTGTCTCCTTTCCAGCCTCTCTTTCCTCTTCTCGATCCCTCCCTCTCTCTCTCTCTCCCTTCAGCCTTTCTCTCCTCTCTCAATCTCTCCCTATCTCTCTGTCTCCTTTCAGTCGCTCTTTCCTCTTCTATGTCTCCTTTCAGTCTCTCTTTCCTCTCTCGATCTCTCCCTCTCCCTATCTCCCTTTCAGCCTTTCTCTCCTCTCTCTCTCTCTCCTCTGAGCCTCTCTCTCCTCTCTCTCTCTCCCTTTCCCTGTCTCCTTTCAATCTTTTTTCCCTCTCTCAATCTTCTCCCTCTCTGTCTCCTTTCAGTCTCTCTCTCCTCTCTCATCTCTGCCTTTCAGCCTCCTCTCTTTCTCTCTTCAATCTCTCCCCTGCAACCTGTCTCCTTTCAGCCGTCTCTTCCTCTCTCGATCTCTCCCTCTCTCCTCTCTCTCCCCTTTCAGCCTCCTCTCTCTCTCTCTCCTTTCAGTCTCTCTTTCCTCTCTCAATCTCTCCCTCTCTCTCTCTCTCTTCCTTTCAGCCTCTCTCTCCTCTCTCGATCTCAAACCTCCCTCCTGTCTCCATTTCAGCCTCTCTTTCCCCTCTCTCTTCTGTCTACCATTCAGCCTTCTCTCCTCTCTCTCTCTCTCTCCTTTCAACCTGCTCTCTCCTCTCTCTCTTCTCCGCAGCCCTCTCTTTCCCCCCTCTCTCTCTCGTCCCCCCTCAGCTCCCTCTCCTGCTCTCTCTTCCTTTCAGCCTCTCTTTCTCTCTCTCTCTCTCCTCTCAGCCTCTCTCTCCTCCCTCGTTCGTCCGTCGCTCCCGCTCTCATGTGCTCCGGTCCGGGATCGATCGGAGTCCTCCCGAAGCGGCTCCGATAAGATTGCGCTTCACTGATAAGGTCGCGCCTGTCGGGTGGCCTTCGACGGCTCGGTTCTGAGAGGGAATGGGTCTCGGGAAATTTATGTTAAAAGGCGTCTATGCCTAGTTTGAATATATGTGGAGACGTTCGCATAGATATATAGATACAGATATATATATATAGATATAGGATACATATACGTGGATGCGTTAAGGGATATGGATATGAAGACATGCTCACTGTCACACATACACTCACGGGCAGGCACATATACACACGCACACACACACGAACACATAGACACACACACACGACGTGAACGCATGAAAAAAACACGAATACGAAACACGCTCAGTCACACACACACACACACACACACACACACACACACACACACACACACACACACACACACGCACACACACACACACACACACACACACACAACACACACACACACACACACACACACACACACACATAACAAACACAAAACGCACACACGCTCCATGACACAACACACACAAAAGGCTATCTCTCTTGCTGCCTCAACCCGTATGAAAATACCTTTACGTTGCAGATTCCTTCGGTTAACATTTCGCTAAAATAAAATCGGTAAAGGAAGAGATATGAAGGTCCTTTGCCGTGGTTGAAATGAAGTGTGAGATGCTGGTACCAAAATACACACACGTACACACACACACACACACACACACACATACAGACACTTACCGACATACACACGCATAAGCTTGGAGTGACGCACATATGTTCAAGACACAGACAGACAGACAGACAGACCTTCTCCTCTCTCTCCCTCTTCTCTGTCCTTCTCTACCTTCTCCCTCCTTCTCTTCCCTAATTCCCTCCCCATTCCCTCCCTTCTTCTCTTCCCCAATTCCTTCCCCCACTTCCCCTTCCTCCCTCCTCCTACTGCTACCCAACCCTCCCTCTCTCTTATACCTACACTCTCTCTCTCCCTCCCCATCCCTCCCTCTAACTACCCCTTTCATTCCCCATTCTCCATCCTGGTTATCTTCAGTTCATTCCCCGTTCCCTCACCCTTTCCTCCCCCAATACCCCTCTCCCTCCCCTTCCTACCACCCCCCAAATACCCTCCCCTTCCTTCCCCCAATAACCCCCCTCTCCCTTCCTACCCCCCAATACCCCTCCCCTCCTTCCCCCCCCAATACCCCTCCCTCCCCCCCCCCAAATACCCCTCCTTTCCCTCCCCTTCCTCCCCCACCCATTCCCCAGCAACCCCCCTACCCCTCACCCCATACCCCAGCCCGACGGAGATTGGCATGCGAGAGGGAAAGTGGAGTTCGCTTCAAGGGTGCCCGTTCCGTACTCGAAGAATGCCCTGGGCACTTTGGCACTACTGTTTCGCTGCACTAAAGGTACGTACAGTGCATCCTTGACTTGCACTGTCATCTCTTTTTTTTTTTTTTTTTTTTTTTTTTTTTTTTTTTGAGGTGGGGTGGGGTATTTTTTTATTTTTTTTTTTTAAAGGGGCAAGCTGATCTGGATGAATGGGGTACATTGTATTGGGTATCCATTTTTAATTGGAGAGGGTGGGGGGGGGAGAGGTGTTTAAATAAACAAAAAATGTGTTTCAGTTCTTCAGGGAAAGAATTTGAAAATATATTGGGGTACAGATATACAGTACTATTTATCTATTTATTTATTTTGTGTGTGTGTGTGTGTGTGCCTGTGTGTTTGTGTGTGTATATTATATAATAATTATACATGTTTTCAAACACGTAGTCATAACTGTGTTTTCTGTTCTCGTTGGTTTGTTTGGGCACATTAATAGGATTATATACATTTAGAGAAACACACACACACACACACACACACCACACACACACACACACACACACACACACACACACCACACACACACACACACACACACACACACACACACACAGCCTCTTCCACTTGCAAACTGATGCACACACATAATCATTATAATCATAATCATAATCATTATAATCATTATAATCATGATAACAATAAAAATGACGGTAATAGTTATGATGATAATTATAATTATAATTATGATAATAATAATGATTATAATGATAATAGTAACGGTAATGATAATAATAATAATATAATGAATAATATAATAATAATAAAATAATAATAATAATGATAATAATAATGATAATAATGATAATAGATAGTGATGATAATGATGATTTTTTTCAGTATTTCGTATAGTAAAAATAGATGAGTAATAAGGATAATAATAATAATAATAATAATAATAACAATAATGATAATATCAATTATAGTAATAATAGTAATGATAAGGGTAATAATTATAATGATAAAAATGATAATAATGATATTAATGATAATAACGATAATAATTATAAGAACAATAATGATAGCAATGTTGATTATGATAATATATGATATGATAATGATAATAGTAATAAATATAATCATGATGATGATAATAATGATAGTAGTGATAATGATGATAATAATGATATCATTATTATATTTCATTACTAATATCATTATCATTATTAATATTCTTGTCATTATCATCATTGTTATCATTATTGCCATTATCAATGGTATAACTATTGATATCATTCTCATTATTATTATTGATATAATTATTCTTTAAACTACTACTACTACTACTACTGATAATGTGGATGATAATGATAACAATAATGATAGAAA
>NW_020869727.1:337777-342777 GCF_003789085.1 Penaeus vannamei | reverse complement strand
TAGAGATACACCAGAGTCACCTCAATATAGTATATTTCTACCTCTCTCTCTCTCTCTCTCTCTCTCTCTCTCTCTCTCTCTCTCTCTCTCTCTCTCTCTCTCTCTCTCTCTCTCTCTCTCTCTCTCTCTCTCTCTCTATCTCTCTCTCTATCAAGGTGTCTTATTACAGAACAGTGAAGTTACTTTCCATCTTCTACTTTTAATCTTAAAGTATGGTTTAAAACAATGTTAAGATCATAATAATCTTAGGTAAAGTAACAGTAGCTTGTGTGCAATTCTCATTATAAAGCGGAAGGTGATACATAAATAAAAGTTCAGCCTTAAATACATTTACAAAAGCATATAAATGTTATTTTTATGTCAAAACCCATAATGTCTTTGTTTAGACGTATTTTTTTTTTCATTTTTTTATTTATTAGTATTTTGTCATCCCTCCCTGCAAATATTCGATTACCTTTTGTTAAGGTGTTTTCAGCTTTGGTCGTTTTTTTTTCTCACAGTACACAGTGCTGATGCAATTCTTTCATCAGAATTATCAGGAGATACATTATTACTTTTTGCTAAGTCAGCTGCTTATGCATTACTGAAAAAAACATATGCATAATGCTAATAATGAAGTGGGTAGTCATTGACAGATTTAACAATTTGATAGTAAGTCCTGATCTAATTCTATATAATATCCTTTGTGGCAAGTTTCCTTATATACTGGACTTGAAAAATCAATGGCCGGATAGGAACATTTCCTAATATAGTCTTGGTCTGTATACTGATTGTACCTCACACGATGGTAGTCGAATAACAACTGGCGGCCAGTATCTTATAGATTCTGATCATGAGTTTCCAAGTCCCTTTGGTAACAATCTAGCCGGGAAGCTGTGATCTGCTCTCGATATAACTTGTGCACGATTTCTAATTATAAGTTTTGCCTTCATCTCATATATTTTATGATATATTTAAACATTACAAATACCCACGCGTAAAGAAGTTCTCTGTGTGAGGTATAATGTCAGGTATTTATAGTAGTAACTGTTTGTGCATAACTGTGTAACTTTTAATTAAGGTGCGTTTGAAATTGTATACAGCAAGCAATGACTGCAGTTCACCCTTTCAATCATTTTATCTGACTCTGTGATTAGAATGGAAAAGGAAAATTATTTTGAATAATACCGAGTTGAATGTCCTCTCTTTTAACCCAGAATTAAATAATAAAATACATTCTTCGTATCAATCTACATTTGCATGTAATTAAAGGTAAACCTATTTATGTTTATGTGTTCATTTGATTTGGGAGGGTTTCATTCTAATCTCTCTATTCATAGGATTAGATTGACTCTTTGCCTACACATCTTTATTCTATTCCACTTATATTTGAGCATTATCCTTTTATTCACCAGCCTTACCTTTCGTGCAAAAAAAAAAAAAAAAAAAAAATCAAATTGGCAGACGAAGTAATCAGATAAAGTATCATGGTGATGATTTTTTTTTTTTGAAAAGCTCACATCAGTATGAAACTTTTCTTATCCCAAATGTTTCATATGTATGTAACCTGTAATACAGCAATTTTTAAATCTTTTTTGCGAAAGAATTTGCATACGACTATTGTTGTATAATGGCATTTCCACGTAAAATGTCACCCCATCCTTTTTTAAGTGTTTAAGCATTTCAAAAACAGCAGGATATTACATATTCTTTCTAATTACGATAATGTTGCAGGTAAAAAAACTATGATCTTTCTGATTTGTTTATGTTCAGAAAGAACTTCTCGGCTTCTCGGCTTCAAACAGTTTTAACTTATTTACGTTTTTACACTTCAGAAAACGAGTTGAATTAGTGGGTTTACATCACAATTAGCAGTCATTATTTCCGAACTCTTTTCATCACACTAATTTATAAGTATTTTAAAGAGAGAAGTATTGAAAATTATGTATCAACATTATCTGATAATACTTTAACTTTAGCGCTATATCGTCAACCCGCACCGTGAGAGAATCTGCAGTTGGTCAATTTTCATTGCACCGCGTAGAGTTGAATGTATTACCTTGTCTTTATATTCCTTATTTAAAAGATCATAATAAATGAAATATCTGAATAAACATTAATGTGTTTATTATTATTTACAGGAAAGTGTCGAAGGGCGATGGGATGATGGAAGCTGCCAGATTCAAGAAGAAGGCGAGGGATCTACTCCTGCGGTCGGCTAAGGGGAAAGGCTTGCTTCACCTGCTGGAGGAGGCCCCCCGCAACCCGTCCATGAGAGGTCTCCCGAAGGTGCACAAGCCAGGTGTTCCGATGAGACCCATCACTTCTGGCATTGGCAGCGCTCCCCATCGCCTGGCGAAGTGTTTGGCGAAACCCCTCTCCGCCGCCATGGGAGTCATCAGTGATTCCCACCTCAAGAACTCTGGGGACCTCATCAGACGTCTTCAGAGTTTTGTTTATAAAAATAAGAAGATGGCTAGTTTTGATGTTAAATCCCTTTTTACGAATGTACCCACAGATGGAGCAATCCGGGCAGTCGAGAGGGTAACAGGTTCCATGGCAGATGACGAACTTCCGCTGCCTAAGCACCACTTCATAAGCCTCGTGAAGTTGTGTGTGGACTTCGGATTCTTCGAGTTCGCAGGGGAAGAGTACCAGCAAATCAGCGGTCTTGCCATGGGCTCCCCTCTGAGCGCGGTCCTGGCCTGCCTCTTCATGGAGACATTAGAAAGTGACCACTACAAGGATATAATCGGCAGGCATTCGACGTAGCTCCGTTACGTAGATGATGTCCTCGTCATCGTCCCCAGAAGGTCGTGTTTACACCGTATGCTGACGCGATTAAACTCCGTCCACGAGAAAATCCAGTTCACCGTGGAGGAGGAAGTGGATCAGAAGTTACCTTTCCTGGACACTCTGATTCATCGGGATGATGACGGCCTACGTTTCTCTGTATATAGAAAGCCTACGAATAAAGACGATTGTATCCATTATTACTCCGCCCACAGCAGCAAAACAAAATCTGGGGTTGTAATTGGCTTCTTTCTCCGGGCACTGAGGATCTGCAGCCCTGAGTTTCTTGAGACTGAGGTTACATATGTAATTAATTCTTTTATGCAACATAAGTACCCAAAAGGTCTCCTGCTAAACCTCAGAAAGAAAGCGGAGAACATACTTGCAAGCTCAACCCCAGTGACATCCTCTGACTTCCTCATACTGCCTCCATGTAACGTTTCCCAGGCGATCAGCAAATACTTTGGAAAAACAGTAAAAATCGCCAGCACATCCGGGGAAAAGATACACGATATGATACGAGACAGGAAGCAGTTGAAAAGCAACCCCAACAGTGCAGTATATCGCATACCCTGCAGCGGTTGCGATAAGGCCTATTTTGGTGAAACAGGACGAGGCTTCAACACCAGGATCATCGAACATCGAGCCGACGTCCGTCACCACAGGACTTCCAATGCCATGGTAGTTCATGTAGATGAAGCTGGACATCTACCGAACTGGAAGGAAGCCGAAGTAATCCATGAAGGATTGAGTAAACAGAAAAGGAAGGTCATGGAAGCTGCATACATCGCGACAGAAAAGAATACGAATACCGCATCAGGCAGGTTTAAAGTATCCAAGGTCGCAGCTGCAATTATGCGCATAACGAGTGCGAGGTCACAGTCGTCAGGTGATTTACCAGCTCCCACGTAGTATATATATGCTATGTTTTTTTTTCTCTTATGTATGTATTTCTGATGAAGACGTAATCGAAACCGGTCAAATACATCTCTTGTATTGTGAATATATCCAGTCTCATTCATACCTTTTCTATATATATATATATATATATATATATATATATATATATATATATATATATATATATATATATATATATATATATATATATATATATATATATATATATATATATATATTGTGTGTGTGTGTGTGTGTGTGTGTGTGTGCGCGTATGTATAACATATATTACACACACATACACATGTTTGTGTGCATGTATGTGTGTGTGTCAGAGGCTGAAAATATACACAAGAATGAAAGTACAGTAGTTGAGGCAAACATGAATGAGACAGTTTAAGTAGCAACAATAATTCAAATATAACATAAATGATCATTAATGAGCTTGGCGATCGTTGGCATAGGGCTAATATAGTAACGAATCGTGCGCTCTATGTTGGGAACCCAGTTGTTGCAGGGCCGACGGAAGTAGCATATGATGGTGGCGAGGGCTGTTCAGCAGTTTGCTGCCGAACGATTTGAGATGCTGTTCATGAATCTTGAAGATAGGGAGGACCTGAAGAGACGCAATGGCTTCGCTGCTGGTAGTGTAACTTGGACCCAAAATGACTAGCGATATGCCGTTGTTGTCATTTTATTGTTCTCTGTTGGGTGGGGATTAGGCATGGTGACCAAGTTGGTTTTCTTTAAACTGAGGAAACAAGATCATTCTTATCCCTTGAAATATTTATATCTAATTTCACATGTGAATTTGATCCTAATACTTCGTCAGTCCCATAAACAATGAGTTCATAATAATAACTGTGATTTCATCTAAGGGTACCTTGGTGAAAAGGTTCATGACATCAGAGCTAGGTAGGACATAGTCATTAGCAAATGGAATTTCAATCAAACTTTGAACAAAGGAGATCTGTATAGTATATTGACTGCTTTTGACACGTTATAATTGATAGTCCCTAAGGCCGAAAGAATAAGTCTGAAAGGTAGATTGGCTTTATGAATTTTAGGTAACTCATAAAAGATCCCCGCTCTAGAGCCATTAATAATTCATTATCAACTTAAACTTCTATAAATAAAAAAGAGTTTAACCTCATCTTTGCTAATGAGAAATTCAGTTTTGATAGGCACTTGGGAGAACTTTGTTTTATAAGTTTAAAGAATCTCAACTTTATTTATATGTCAGAGGTTACGAATCTTCTATAACCTATTATGTTCTTTGGATCCTTTGGCATTTCAAGGGCATATATATAACACTCGATTTCTTCTAT
>NW_020869727.1:325200-327700 GCF_003789085.1 Penaeus vannamei | reverse complement strand
CAATGGCAATTTCCCTAGCTGGGTTTTGGTGAAAGGGTCGATGGGGCTCTGCTGTTGTGTAAAGAAAAGGGTCTAGTTTTGTTCTTTAATGTCAGATTTGCACTAGCATCCTTGTGTTTAGGTGTTCTAACCTTTAATATTTAATTATTATTTGATATTTAATTATTATTATTATTATTTTATTTGAAATTAATTATCCAATTATTTTAAATAAATTTAATTATCTAATAATTTTAATTAGAATTAATTATTTGATTATTTTAATTAAATATTTTTTTAAATTTAAAATAATAAATTAATGAATTGAATCAATGATATTCAATAAGCTAGGACAAATCAAAGAGGATATCCATATGTAGGACAAAAATTTGCAGTCATTGGTATAAGAAATAATTTACAGACACAAATAGTTCTGCTACAAATAAAGAAATAAGATCACAAAATGCATAGCTTACAACTCAAATCCTCACAGTCCATTTGCATTCTTTTGCGTGATAGATCAAACCACTGACAAAGCATTTGAAAGACTCATTATGCTTCCCGAGCAATTTCCAATACCACGCTCATGTGTCATTTTTTCGGTATGGCTATGGTTAATTGCGTATCATTGCATTATACAATAGCCTCAGATCAAATCTTAAGAGATTGAAAGAATTTAGTTAATTTAGTGAAATGATATTACTGGTTATCATAGTTGTTATTATTACTATTATTATTGCGGACTTAATTTTATAAGGAAATGTTAAGATATAAAAAGAATTTAGTTAATTTAGTGAAGTAATATTACTGGTTATCATAGTTGTTATTACTACTATTATTTCTATTATCTTAACTAAAATTATTATTGCTATTATAGTAATTGAATATCATTGCCATTATTAATCATTATGAATCACATTGTCATAGTTGTAATCATAATCACAATTATCATTATTACAATCGTGATTTTTATTGTTACTATGATTATCATAATTGCTATCAGAATTATTTTTCTCATCATTACACATATAACCCTTATTATGTAGTGTTATTGTTCGTTTTATTATTATTAGTTTTATTATTAGCTATCATTAGTTTTATAAGAGTGATTGTCATTAATCTGTAATAGGTATTTATTGCTATGAATGCAATAAAATATTGCTATTATCATTTTTAATATCATTGCAATTATCATTTTTAATATCATTAAAATATTCATCATTCTTATTTCTCAGCATTATTATTCTTATCATTATCAACTTCATAATCATTTCTACAATATTATTATTATAATCATTATTCATATTAGTATTTAGACAATAATGATAATGATACAGGGGCAAAGTCTCCTGATGCAGCTGACCTAGCATAGAGCACAGCAGCTTGTAGAAAAAAAGAAAGGAATAAAAAAAAAAAAAGACCGGATTGAGTTTTTATTTTCAGGAGCTTGAAGTCACCGCGGTTTCAGGGCAGCCATATTGGAGGGCCGTAACAGCGGATTTAAAAAGTGGATTATCAAGTTTAATAATAGACTTTAATGGTAGATTATTAAGAAAACAGCGGACTTTAATAGTGGGGGATTTTTAAGAAAACAGCGGACTTTAAAATTGGATTATTAAGAAAACAGCAGACTTTAAAAGTGGATTATTAAGAAAACAGCTGAATTTGAAAGTGGATTATTAAGCTTAATAATAGACTTTAATAGTGGATTATTAAGAAAACAGTGAACTCTCATAGTAAATCATCAAGTTTAATAATAGACTTTAATAGTAGATTATTACAAAAACAGCGGACTTTTATTGTGGAGTATTAAGAAAACAGCGGACCTTAATTGAAGATTATTAAGAAAACAGTGGACTTTAATTGTAGAATATTAAGAAAACAGCACACTTTAATTGTGGATTATTAAGCTTAATAATAGACTTTAAAAGTGGATTATTAAGAAAACAGCAGACTAATAGCAGATTATTAAGGTTAATAATAGACTTTAATACTAGATTTTTTTAGAAAACAGCAGACTTTAATAGTGTATTATTAAGAAAACAGCGGACTTTAATAGTGGATTATTAAGGTTAATAATAGACTTTAATAGTAGATTATTAAGTTTAATAATAGGCTTTAATAGTAGATTATTTAAAAAACAGCGGACTTTAATAGTGGATTATTAAGAAAACACCGGACTTTAATTGAAGATTATTAAGAAAACAGCAGACTTTAATAGTAGATTATTAAGTTTAATAATAGACTTTAATAGTAGATTATTAAGTTTAATAATAGACTTTAATAGTAGATTATAAAGTTTAATAATAGACTTTAATAGTAGATTATTAAGAAAACAGTGGACTTTAAAAGATTATTAAAAAAACAGCGGACCTTAATAGTGGATTATTAAGAAAACATCAGACTGTAATAATAGATTATTAAGTTTAATAAAGACTTTAATTGTAGATCATTAAGAAAACAGCAGACTTTAACAGTAGATTATCAAGTTTAATAATAGACTTTAATTGTAGATCATTAA
>NW_020869727.1:312111-314611 GCF_003789085.1 Penaeus vannamei | reverse complement strand
GAAATTCTAAAATATCTTAAAATCATGATTCATTATGAAATAACGTATATACGTTTGTTTTTTTTCAAAACCTTCGATGCTCCAGTCGAGAGCTCAGGACATCTGCTGTATTCCTACCCCCCTACCCCTACCCCCCACCCCGAGATGACTTATATTTAGGTTGTTGTTATTTTGGTTGTAAGGATAATGTTCTTTTCACAAATGTTACCAGAATTGTTTTTTATGGCGACATGTTTACTTTTGGCTATAGAAACATAGCTGTAGTGCTCCACCGCCCTATAATAGGCGTCTCTAATGATACCCTTGTAGGCCTACAGTTCAATATCTTATATCAGTTAGGAATAGTAAAAGTAATTTTTAAACTTGTTAAAGTATAAAGTTATTTTCGTATAAAAGTATAAAGTTGATATAGTATAGTATAAAGTACTTTTAAAACCTTTCGCCAATGTTGGCGTTCGCCAGGCGAACATCTGAGTGAGGGAGGCCTTACTTTTAAACTAAGGCAGGTGTTCGCCAGGCCTGGCGAACGAAAGCGATCGCCAGGCGCTAACATCTTGGATTCCTGCTAAATCTAGCGCTTCGGCGAATGAAAAAAAAAACGCGAGAAAAAGCAAAAGGTTTTAAAAGTACGGGCCATAAAGTTAACCTTGTTATAGTATAAAGTGTAGTATAGGATAAAGTATAAAGTTAATTTTGTTAGTATAAAGTTCTTTTCAACTTCTTTGTTATAGCATAAACATAAATTTTAACTCCTTTGTTATAGTATAAAGTGAGACTTTTGCGGAAACATTTTCGTCTTCTCTCGAGGTTAATAATTAAGTTTAGGTTATGTTATGTGCACTGCAGATGTAAACAAATTTGCGCTAGATTTAGCGGGAACGCCAGCACTGGCGAAGGTTTTAAAAGTACGGGCCTTAAACGCGCTCACATACACACATTGGCACATATGCACACACGCGCACAAACACACATGTACAAACACAACGCATGCGTACACTCACACACTTAGGCACACCAGATTTAAAGAATGTGTGCACGCATGTATTATATACAGTCAATACACAGATCTAATTGGAGCCGGCTTGCCAGTACAAAGAAAGTAGTTTTGACACAAGCATTGTATCCAGGGCTCCCTAATTACCTCCGCCAAGGCGGATGTGTTTTTGTTAGCATTGAGTAGGGTTTTTTTTTTTTTTTTTTTTTTTTTTTTTTTTTGCTTAGCAGGATAACTCAGAAAGCTATGAACGGACTTTTACCAGCTTATCCCAACTTAGATCCCATTCAATTTTGGTGGTTATCCGACTCATTATCCGGATCCAGAATTTATGTTGAAGGATTCAATAGCATTGCGAGATAGGGAAACACGGACATCGCTTGTGTGCTTGAGAAAGAGGTGATTTTAATTCTTCTTGTGAATATTTTTACTGCATCAGTGTCCCTATAGCTTTAGCAGAGGTATGCGTTCTCTGATTGCTTCTAGTTCATCTTATGTATTACACTATTCCTCAAATACAGCGATCGGATATTTTGCTACATTGCCTGATGCCGTTTGACTAGTTTAATTTAGTTGAAGCGTTGTTTAATGTTCAATTCTGGATAGCTTAGTTCAGAGTATTTGGTGCAAGAGTTTCAGTACTGATGGCCTTTGTCCTGGTGCTGCTGGTCAGCCGCGACACGGTGGCGCAGCCGTGGGTGAGAAATTCCACGCTCGGATATTAGTTGCGGTGTCTTAAAGCTGCAACTTTCAGGCCCCTGATAGCTTCGTATGTTTATAGGGCCGGTAAGTATTATTCCAAAGTCATTCTGTTGCCTGCTGTCCGAAATCCTCATGGACGGAAAATTATTCCTGACCCGCGGTATTGAGATTAGGTTTTTAGTACTAGCGTTATCGCAAATGTTCTTGTTGTTCTCGACTATAAAACACCAATTTCATTTCCAGACTAGGAGTATCCATCAGTGTTAGTTATTTGCCAATCTATAGTGCTAGTGCACACAATTTCAGTACTATAACAACACTGATTAAGGGATGGGTCAGGCCACAGTAAATTTAGTGACACCTGTACCCAGCGCGTGAGAATCCTGCCCAAGGTCTACCACTGGAATAATTGCTGCAACGCGGAAGGTGGCCAGAAATACAATGAAGCGGAGACCTGTAACCACCCTTATCTGCTTCTTTTTGCTTCTCTCTTATCCTCAAAGAATGTGGATCACACACACACACACACACACACACACACACACACAACACACACACACACACACACACACACACACACACACACACACACACACACACACACACACACACACACACACACTATATATATATATATATATATATATATATATATATATACAAATACATATGCATATATATAACGAGAGAGAGAGAGAGAGATAATCATACATGTCAACATGAACATAAATTGCTGTAAATACAAACCCCACCTGCAAAGCAAACCACAAACAAACGGACATGCCATCACACACTAAAAATACC
>NW_020869727.1:272407-277407 GCF_003789085.1 Penaeus vannamei | reverse complement strand
AACTTAAAATCTGTAGGGGGATATAGCGTATTTTTGGAGGGACCAAACGGAGCCCAGTTCTGGCCCCTAAGCCGCCTATCTGGGTTCCGCTGAATCACTGACCCCTTACAGTGTGTGTGTGTGTGTGTGTGTGTGTGTGTGTGTGTGTGTGTGTGTGTGTGTGTGTGTGTGTTACATGATATATATATATATATATATATATATATATATATATATATATGTGTGTGTGTGTGTGTGTGTGTGTGTGTGTGTGTGTGTGTGTGTGTGTATGTGTATGTATGTATGTATGTATGTATGTATGTGTGTGTGTGTGTGTGTGTCACGCTCCTTACATAATCTCATTTCTACGTATTTTATAGAAAAGGAAGAAAACATTTTCATTTATTCAATATGCATGCCTTTATTGTCGATTAGTTGTCAAAATGTAGTTCCATGGAATGTAGTTTACATGCAAGAGTTATATCTATGATAAAGTATTACATAATTACATGTGATGACTTGGGCTATTTTACACTCAGTTAGGCTATTTTCATCCCTGAGTTAGGCAATCGTATTCTCTGTTATTTGACACACATTTCATTCATATCTACCACTTTAGTCAGCCGCAGACTGATGTCTTCTAATTGATATAATGTTGATATGATGTATTATGATATAAATTGACCATCTGAGGGCAGTATAACCAGATAGCAGAAAGCTATCTGGTTATTAATACACTGTAGTAAAGCTGGTACTCAAAGGGCATAACATGCCCCGTTGACTGTGGGGTTGTTGGGGTTTGAATCCTTTGTGGCAGAACCTCCTACTCCACATTATAATCAAAAGATACCTTGCAATGAACCTAGCCATTGCTGTGGTACTCAAGTTCTCGAAGATCGTGGACTGTCTGGTCTTCTTCCCGGGCCTAATACCATTAAAGTACATGCCAGCAAGCTTGATCCACTCATCATGTGCCAGCTGGAGCACTATGTATGGGGCTGGCTTTTGACTGAAAATTACTGGGAGAATCCTGCTTTCAATATTGTGCATGGAGTCACACTCTATTTGGGTGTAACCTGAAACCTGATACTTCTACATGATAAACACTCCTGATTGCAATTGTGAGGATGGATGCATTATCCACCACAACATCCCGACTTTGGTAACTAACCTAACTACCATCACTCCAGAAGATAATTTCTTAAATCGATAGACTGAGAAATTAACCTTTCAAAGTGATGGCACAGCAGATATGCAAAGCTTTCGCTTGTCAATTTTTCATTAGTTTCAGTCCAAATGTAACAATATGCCTCTTTGGTTGCCAGATTGTACAAGGCGAAATTATGCACCTGCAATTTTGTTTTGGCACTTGCTCGGATTTTTAGCCTTAAAACAACCTGTGTCCATTGTCCAAACAAAATTTTTACTGAGGCAGCCGCTTTGTCCTTTGCTTTTTCTTCGGTGAATACAGTTTTTGACTCTATCTTTACTCTAGCTTTTCAGCGTCCTCAGTGTAATCGCGATTCAGATTAGCGATCGTTATTCCAGGGAACAAAAACTTATTTTTGTAAGCTGCAGTTTCTCGGAAGTAATATGAATTGACAGTAGGAATATCTTCATCCACTTCTCTAAGTATTTCATATCGTCTTCTCCAATCTTTCGTCTGATACCTGAAAATGCACATATCGACTTGTTTATTCTTCCGTATTTTAGCATGGTACAATGATATGAAAGGTTTATTGGCAGTTATATGCTTGCTGATCAATTTCAACGTTTGTTTAGGTGCATTTGACTCCTGTTTCACTGGGCCTGGTGTAACATTTATTACTCGATGGGCCATTCAGTAAAAGACTTACCTTGGGAAATAATTGTTCCTTTGAGGCAGGTCATGATTATCATTTCAATTGCCGCTTACCATTGGAAGTGTCCTCCATCATCGAAATTATATTATTTGTTGTGAGTGTTTTAGACCCATGTAAGGCCATCCTAATTAATTGAAAATTGCTTAGCTCAAATGTATAATGGCGTATCTCAGATTTCAGAATTGCTTACCTGATCTTTGAGATATGCGAAATACTTTCTGTTAAATATTTACTGAGGTATTATTCCAGTGACTTTCACCATTGAACAGCATGTTTTCCTTGTGTGATGAGCTGATTTCGGCAAAAAATTCAAATTCGAGAAATATATGACCAGCAATTATCTTCGGAGCATGACGGTATGTATATATCTATGTGTGTGTGTGCGTGTGTGTATTATATATATACACATACATATGTGTGTGTGTGTGTGTGTGTGTGTGTGTGTGTGTGTGTGCACGTACATACACCCACACCTACACACACACATATATATGTATGTGTGTGTGTGTGTGAAATGTTTTACTGCCACTACCTTAAACTTTAGTTCTTTAGTTCCTCTAACAGTTTCTTCTCAGAATACCTCCTCAGGTCTTGGGAACAAACAATTTCTTTGCAGTAATTAAGTTGTGTGAGGAGATTATGAGACAAGCCCCAGGGGCGGGGTGACCCGAGGATCACATAGACACACTTCATCTAACTTACAATGGACTTTAAAAATATTAAGATCCATGATGGAGGCACCATCAATGGTCTTAATCACATGGTATTTATTAAA
The DNA here is from genome assembly GCF_003789085.1 of Penaeus vannamei. NCBI lineage: Eukaryota > Metazoa > Arthropoda > Malacostraca > Decapoda > Penaeidae > Penaeus > Penaeus vannamei. The sequence continues at coordinate 274,791 of NW_020869727.1, read as the reverse complement.
TGAAATACTTTCCTATTTACCAGGTAATATTATCCTGGCGGATTGAGAACTTTTCTCCTTGCCAGGTCTGGAAGCTCAAGAAGCATTCCGATTCCCATTCTTGCCCTTTGAAACCTGTTTATATTCCGGAGTGACAACAGGTAATGTTTGCGAGGGATTGGCAAAGGGACTGTATAGGGCGTCAGGGAGAGAGGCAGTTCTTTCTAAACTTGTAGAAATCATACAAGTTAGAATTCTTTATCCGGTGTCCAACGGGGAAACTATGGGTTCGGGTTCAAACATACCCAACAGTCACAGAGGTAGTGAAGAAATACACGGAGTCACCACCCAGTGCTGATGTCGATTGCGGGACCTATGTGATGCTTAATGGGTAGTGCCTGCTAATCCCTGGCCATATTTTGCCAACGGATTAACTTAATCAGGCCTTGATCAGGCAGCCAGAATAGAGGACCAACGAGGTATGTTGCTAGCGCAGCGTAGAGCACTGTAGGTCTCCTGTAAGACTCGTATACCAGCCACATGGGCCGCCACGCACGGCAAACACACGTGGAGAGTTCTCCCTGGTCCATGATGGAATGAACCAGGGGTGGGTGCACCCTCTTATAGGAATTGGTGCACCTTGGAGCCTTTTTGTCTCATTCTTCCAGTATGGGTAGCTCCCTAGTCCGGCTCACCAGATCAATGGGACATGAAACCCCCCACCGCGGCATTAACGTGGGGGGAAAGAGAAGATTTGACAGATAGAGCCTCACCTAACACCGAATACTGAATGCAGAAATTGCTTGCAAAAATTGGACATTGAGTTTTCCCCTTAGGTTTTGTAAGTAATTTGATTTTATGATTTTTTCCCTATATTTTAGATTTCTATCATTCACATGTATAATATACAATAAGAAAACATCCTACAATCATACTATACGTAAACACTATCATGAGCTGCCATGCGAACAGTTTTTCGTGTTTAAAACTGTTATCAAATCTACAGGTTTTACGGTTAAACTCTATATTATACTTTTTTTGGCCTTTAATGTTGTGTGTATGTATACATATACAAACATAAATATATATTTATGTATGTACATATATATGCTTCTGTACATAACCACGCACACACACACACACACACACACATTATGTGTGTGTGTGTTTAGAGGTTATGTTAAAGCTTTCGCTTGTTCATGCATTTATCAGTGCATTTTTTCTTTTTGAACTCTGGTCGATGTTGCCCTTCACCTACACCGATGCAATTAAACGTTTCAGGGCATTAAATGCATGCCTATCCACAATAGAAACTACCGGGTATATTTATCACCACCATCCAATAATTAATTCATGGCCATTCCATCCTGCTATCACTAACTCCTCTTGCCGCTTCAGTTACAACACATCACACTACACAAGTCTACAGAACATTCCAAGTTTCCTTCAAAAGCATTTTGCACTCGAATCCGCTCAAGTGTGGGTCTGTGATATGTTAATAATAATTCGTGTTAAAATCCAATGAAGGCTGCAGGTGTCCTTCTTTAACCGTCGGAAACCTGTGAATTGTAAATGAAGCTCCGTGATCATACGCTAGCCAGTCATTGGGGGAGGAGGAAGGGGCTGTGGACTGAGGGCTGCTGCTTCGCCGTGTGTGTCGGGCCGAATAAGGGCTGAAAGGGTACCGGTCCCGGCGGTACTGAGTGACTGTAATGCTCACATTGGTCTGGATATGAATCAGGTTATTATTTGTGTGTGTGTGTGTGTGTGTGTGTGTGTTATTCTCAATAAAGTTTATACATCTTTTTTTCCTGAACCCAAGAATTGTGTGTGTGTTTTTTTCAGATAAAAATATATATAGTATTAATATCTTGCAAAGAAAGGAAAAGCTTCCTCGTAATCAGTTAAACGCATCTCTTGACACCATAAAGCAAGAGACCAAACACAGGTATGAATAAATCTAATCGAAGCCTCGGTGATCACAAAATGAGAGATCACACGTACCATGAATCATCCAATGACAAACTGAGCCAGGGTACATATGCTTGCAGTAAAAATGTGAATAGATAACACGAGAATTCAGGAATAAGTATGTGAATAACGGAAGATCAACGTTCGAATTCTGAACAGGAGGAAAATGACAACTGTGCTTGTTGAATTTCAAGTTTCCATGACTCCACAGTTCAAAGCTTTGAATTTAAAAATCTCTTATTTTATCATTTTTTAAAGATTTTTCTTTCTTTATCAAAGACAGTAAATTTGAAAGTATCCGACCCAGCGGACTCGACCGTAGGCGCTCGCTACCCCCTCTCCAGGTGTGCGTTGCGGAAACAGAATATGTAGTTACTTATTCTATTTTAATTCTTCAGTTGCGTTATAGCTGATGTATTTGGCTGCGAATATGT
>NW_020869727.1:262571-267571 GCF_003789085.1 Penaeus vannamei | reverse complement strand
TGTTATTAAATAGTATTATATCATTGTTACCATACAAATGTGATGTTTATTTATATGATGTTAATATGTTTTTTTTCATTATCAAAATTAAATCTGTTTTATTATTGATACTGTTATTACTACGCATTTTTATTATTTGTTTTATTGACTATATTACTGTATGTTAACCCTGACGAAACATTTGAACGCATTGCTAACCTAACCTAACCTTACCTGTTTTATTATTGATACTGTTATTACTACGCGTTTTTATTATCATTGTCTAATTGACTATATTACTGTATGTTAACCCTGACGAAACATTTGAACACTAACCTAACCTAAACCTAAAACCTAACCTTTAACCTAACCTAAACCTAAACCTAAACCTAACCTAACCCTAACCTAACCTAACCTAACCTAACCTAACCTAAAACCTAACCTAACCTAACCTAACTAAACCTAAACCTAACCTAACCTAACTAACTAAACCTAACCTAAACCTAAAACCTAACCTAACCTAACCTAACCTAACCCTAAAACCTAACTAACTAACCTAACCTAACTAAACCTAACCTAACTAAACTAACGACTAACCTAACCTAACCTAACCTAACCTAAACCTAACCTAAACCTAACCTAACCTAACCTAACCTAACCTAACCTAACTAACTAACTAACCTAAACCTAAACCTAACCTAACCTAACCTAACCTAACCTAACCTAACCTAACCTAACCTAACCTAACCTAACCTAACCTAAACCTAAACCTAACCTAACCTAACCTAACCTAACCTAACCTAACCTAACCCTAACCTAACCTAACCTAAACCTAAAACCTAACCTAACCTAACTAACCTAACCTAACCTAACCTAACCTAACCTAACCTAACCTAACCTAACCTAACCAACCTAACCAACCTAACCTAACGCTAACCTAACCAACCTAAAACCTAACCTAACCTAACCTAACCTAACCTAACCTAACCTAAACCTAAACCTAAACCTAAACCTAAACCTAAACCTAACCTAACCTAACCTAACCTAACCTAACCTAAACCTAACCTAACAACCTAAGCCTAAACCTAAACCTAAACCTAATAACTAACCTAACCTAACCTAACCTAACCTTAATAATAATAATAATAATAATAATAATAATAATAATAATTATAATTATAATAATGGTAAAAGAGAAAAAAGCATAATGATGATAATAGTAATACCAATAATAATGATAATAGTAATAATAACAATAGTAATGATGATGATAGTAATGATGGTGATAATAATAAAAAATGATAACAACGATAATTAGAACAACAAAATAATTATCAAAATTAGATAAATGATAAAAAAAAGTAATAATAACAATACTACTGCTAAGACAGGGTCTAATAATAATAATAATAACAATACGAATATATGAGAACAATAGAAGTGATAATATAAGAAAAGAGAAGGACGAATTATAATAATAACAATAAAATCATTCCTTTTTAATAACTGAAAGGGAATCGAACGTTGTCCTTTTGAACGAAAGAGAAGTACGAAATTGAATGAGCTATTGTGGTTCTACTCGAAATATGTCATTTGATATATTTAAAGTACTATCTCAGTGGATGATGATTAGTAAATATATTTAATGTTAGACTCAGGAACAAGCGAATGAGCGCGTCCGTGTGTTCATGTGTGCGTTTACGAGGGTGTGTGTGCATGCGCCGGGTATGCGAAAGGGCGGGAATTATTACGCCTCAGTAATGATATCCATGGCAATAATAAGGATGAAGTAGTATTTTTTATGATGATAATGGTTATAATTATTATTATGATGATAAAAATGGTAATTATAATGATAATGATTATATACCAATGATGGAACATAAACGTACCATGAAAGGCTGAAAAAATCTTGTTATTCTTTAAGACTTTTTGTTTCTTTTATATTTATTTTTCTTCGCCCTGTCGCCCCATTTTTTTTCTTTTCCTGAAAAATTCCGAGAACCAAGAAATAAAGTTGGTGTGGCCCGATGATGATGATGATGATGATGGTAATGGTACCATCGTCACTGATAGAATTGTTGTCATCATTATCATTATTCTCGTAGTCAGTACCATTTCTACTATTTTAATTAATGTTATCATTATCATCAGCATTACTGTTATTATCATTAATAAATATCATAGCTATAATCATCATTATCATTACAAAGTTATTATCATTATCATCATCGTTACTATTATCATAACTATTATTGTCATTTTATCTTTATTATTATTATCAATCGTTATCATTGTCATTTTCATTATTATTACTATTAACATTACCAGTATGGTCATTAATATTATCATCTTTATTATTATAGTTATGATTATTATCATTGTTTATTATTGTTGTTGTTGTTATCATCATCGTTAGTATCATTATTATTATTATTATTATTATTATTATCATTACTTTTATCCTATTGTTATTATTATTATCGTCATCATCATCATTATTATTGTTACTATTATTATTATTATTATTATTATTATCATTATTATTATTATTATTATTATTATTATTATTATTATTATTATTGCTGTTATCATCATCACTATTATCATTGTTGTTGTTACTGTTATCATTATCATTATATTTACGTTTAAGTGAAACGTCGGCACTCAACACAGCTTTGCAGAGGTGGGGGGGGGGTTAAGCGTTAGGTAGGCCTGCATTGAGTACAATATCAGGTTGGGTTCTCGTGTTCTCTCGCCTCGCTCTTGGCTGGTGAAGGAAGGGGTGGGTGAGGGGGTGGGGGTGGGGGAAGAGGCAGGATTATCATTTCATTGTTATCATCTTTATTATTCCCATTATCGATATTATTATCATTACTATAATCATTATCAGTGTTGATCGTTATCATCATTTCATTATTTATGTCATTATTGATGATATTATCATTATCATTGTTTTTATTCTCAGTGTTTTTTTAACATTTTCATGTTTGTTTTTTTGTTATTTGTTTTTTATTTTTTTTTGTTTATTTGTCTTTTTTCTCATATGTATATATATATATATATATATATATATATATATATATATATATATATATATATATATATATATATACATATATTTATATATATATATATATGTATATACGCTGCCCCTTTTATATGGGGCAGCGTCGGTGGGGGTGGCAGAGGTGGCATCCACCCGGAGCGACTGCCAGAGGCTGAACCTCAGGCGGGAAGTTAGGGTGGGGGCTTGGAACGTCCGTTCTTTGCGTCAGGATGATCGGTTGCCTCTACTGTCGAGGGAACTGGGGAGGCTGAGAGTTGAGGTGGCTGCTCTCTCGGAGGTGAGGAGGCCTGGCAGCGGCATGACCTGTGTAGGTGGCTACACCTATTACTGGTCGGGCCGCAGCGATGGCCACCATCTCCAGGGAGTAGCCATTGCCGTCTCAGCAGACTCCAGCCCTCGGTAGTAGAGGTTACTCCTGTTGATGAGCGTATAATGGTATTGAGATTGAAGCTTTCTTTTGGCTTCATGTCTCTTATTGCTGTGTACGCTCCTACCGATGTTTGTAAACTTGACGTGAAAGAGATGTTCTACGCCAAACTTACATCTGTGGCAGACAGATGTCCCAGATATTCGCATTGTTCTGGGCGACTTCAATGCGGTATCTGGCTGTGATCGAGCTGGCTATGAGATGTCTGTCGGTCCCCCATGGTTCAGGAGCTGATGCCGGTAGCGAGAATAGCCTCCTTTTCCGGGACTTTGCTAGGTCCCAGAAATTGAGGATTTCTGGCTCCTGGTACCAGCGCCCAGACCCACATCGCTGGACATGGTACAGTGATGCGGGTAATGCAGCCAAGGAGATCGACCACATACTTGTTAGCACTCGTTGGAGGATCCTTCAGAATTGCAGGGTGTACAGGAGTGCTGAGTTCTGTGGTACTGACCATAGATTGGTTGTGGCTACCCTCCGGGTCCACTTCAAAACCCCCCAGCGGTCAAATGATCACCCTAGGGTGTTTCATTTGGACAGGCTGAGGGAGGGGGAGTGTGCCCGCAGGTTTGCTGAGGCAATCTCTGATCGTTTCGCAGTGCTTGGCAGTCTGACAGACCCTGTTCTTCTGTGGGATACCTTTAAGCGTGAAACGCTTGATACAGCTCAAGATACGATTGGTGTACGCCCGAGAGCAGTACAGAATTCCATCTCGCGGGAGACACTGGAAGCCACTGATGCATGTCGTGCGGCTCGTCTGACAGGGGATTGGGAATTGCACCGTTCTCATGTGCGCAGAACTCGGTCCCTGTTAAGAAGGGACAAGGAACAGTTTATTAGGAGTCTTGCAGAGGAGGTAGAAGGCCATTTCTTAGTAAATGACCTTCATCCTGCATACCAAGCCCTGAGAAAGCTGAACTCCAAGCCCTCTTCACAGGTGACAGCAGTTCGCTCAGTAAGTGGTCAGATCGTTTCAGATCCTGTTGCGGGGACGTTGGGCTGAGTATTTTGAGCAGCTGTACCAGGTTGACCCACCAACAGTTAACTTGGATGCGGGTAGTGTCGAGATCCCGCTGCCGAATCCACCTATCAGTGAGGACCCTCCCTCCCTAACTGAAGTTAGGGGGGCGATTTCCAAGCTGAAGAGTGGTAAGGCAGCTGGTATCTGCGGCATACCAGCTGAACTGTTAAAGGCTGGTGGTGAACCTATGGCACGGGGGTTACATGCTGTCCTGGCTGCCATCTGGCAGTCCGGTTCCATTCCTCCTGACCTGTTGAGGGGTGTGGTCATCCCTCTCTGGAAGGGGAAGGGGGACCGTTGGGACTGCAGCAATCACCGAGGCATCACACTGCTCAGTGTACCAGGCAAGGTTCTTGCCCACATCCTTCTGAGACGTATCAGAGACCATCTACTGAGGCACCAGAGACTGGAGCAATCCGGATTCACTCCTGGTAAGTCCACAATAGACCGTATCCTCGCGCTTCGAGTCATTGTAGAGCGCCGTCGTGAGTTCGGGCGTGGGC
>NW_020869727.1:245071-257571 GCF_003789085.1 Penaeus vannamei | reverse complement strand
AGGAAATGTGAAGTTTTCTTCCAAATGGTAAGAAAACTAAGAATGTGTCCGTACTCCCTCCTTCTTTATTTACACACCTTTCCAACTCACACCACGTTATTAGATTCTCTTCTATATATATACTGATTGTAATTTTATTTATTTCATTTGTAAAACAACAGTAAAAGTTCTGCATAAACTAATTGGATAATATAGAAAACACCAACATTTTTTTATGGGAATAACAAATACCAACTTCTTTCTCTATTCGAAAAAAACAACTAAATTAAAATACCAAATTCATAAAACGACAAAACACTTTCTCCTACAACAATGTAAATAAAAACATGAAAATCTTTGAAAATAAAAAAGTATTCCCGAAAAAAACGTAACCTCAGCTATATATATCATTTTTACTTTTTTTTTCCTTCTTTTACACTCTCAAGGCGGAGGCTCGCGGGCTAGCTTATTCCTTGTACTGTGGTGACTCCTCGTGCATAGGAGAGAGTGCCTGGGGAGTGCCAAAAGCTGCCATGTTGGATGCCATGTTGGACTGGCCAGGGAAGCCCCCGTATGCGGCTCGGAACATAACTTCTGGACTGTTGTAGAATTGGCTCTTCGGCTGGTCACAGAAAACGGGAAAAAGGCGGGTGAGTTGTCTGGTCATGGGTGCCGGAGGGTTAGCCTATTTTCTAAATTTGTGAATGTTTCCCTGATTTTCCTTCAATGAAATGGATTTCCATTATATAATTGAATCATATCAGATACTAAATAACTGGATACATCTGGTATTTTGTTCTCTGATGGCAGATAAGAGGTGAAGATATATAAGATAAATAACCGGCAAATGCTAATGATTTTGATTAGTAATCGAATTCTATTTAAAACACAAGATTTTCAAAAAGATAGGCAAAATATACCGATTCCTTTCGAAATTCAAACCTTAACTTATTTTAACAGCTTAAGATATATATACACATTCACATTAGACTCACCTTACTGAAGTGTTTTAAGCATACTTTGCATATCGTCGACGAAGGAGTTTCAAGCACCGTAGAGACAGAGATATATATACACAACGTGCTTCACTCTCATAGCAAAATCTATCATTTATTCGTAAAGTTGAAAAATATACATGTCCCGAAAGGGAAATACTAAATTAACATGAGAGGAGGGGGACATTTTTTGCTCATTCATGCTAAGACATATATATACATTTCATATTTTTTTTCTTTACATGAAATAAACTACAAGATAAATGTACCAAGAGCCTATGAACAAAAGTCGTAAATGGCCAAAAAAATAAATATTCTAAAATATATTCTTTTTAGATTACACTTTGATCAATTTTCCTAAAAAAAATTTCATCTTTTTTTATCTGATTTTAGAAAAAAAATGTAAAAAAATACATCAAAACTACTGTATCAATAAATCAAGCGAAACATAGGGTCTTTTTACATCCACTCCTTAAAAAAACTACAGTTGTATTATACATTATCAAATCGTCTTGGACAGAAAGACAATCTTCGGAATTTTACATGTGATAAAAAAATCCCTCAATTTTTTTCTATCATCGACGCATTTCTATAATTATGGAAATTAGGGATAAATGAGAAGGGTGGGGGTTGGGAAAGGGGTGAAGGGGGGAGGGACGTGGAGGGTAGACGGAGGTAAGGGGAGGCTAGAGTAAGGAGGGGGGTAAAGGGAGTAGGGAGGAGGGAAGGGGGGTATTTGAGGAGAGGGAGGGGAGGAGGGAGAGGGTGTGTTTCGGGGTGGGAGGGGAGGGTATTTAGAGGGGGTGGTGTTGGGTAAACATTTAGGGTGTGTTTGGGGGTATCGTGGGGAGGGTAATAGGGTGTTTAGGACGACGAGGGAAGGGAAGGGGAGGGAGGGAGGGGGAGGTAAAGCTATCCCTAAAATCCGTATATCTTATATATCTTTTCCTTGTGTTTTCTTGCGTTTCCGGGGACAGCGTCTTGAGGCGATTTCCTTAGCTTCTAGGAGGCGTGGTGACCCTGGCGCTGGTGACGCAATACGAGGGCGGGAGAGGAGGAGGAGGGGGGGGGGGAGAAATTAAAAATAGTGAATAACTTGTTTGCGCATCTGGTGGTCGTTTTCAGCGGTCTGGTAGTTGCGTCGTTTATGCTCTCTCTCTCTCTCTCTCTCTCTCTCTCTATATATATATATATATATATATATATATATATATATATATATATATATATATATATATTATATATATATATATATATATATATATATACAGAGAGAGAGAGAGAGAGAGAGAGAGAGAGAGAGAGAGAGAGAGAGAGAGAGAGATAGACAGAGAGAGAGAGATAATTTAACAGTGCTTATGTAAATACCAGCAATCAGTGCACAAATTTGTGAATGAAACAGTCAGAGAAACCACATCAAAATTTTAGCTTTTGATTTGAAACTTCTACAAAAAATATGGGCAAGACTCAATTTAAAAATATCGAATGCTTATAATAACCATCAAAATGAACAATTTCGATCTTGACGGTTTCATCCACAGAAAAGCAAAATAGAAAATATAATATACAAAGAGTGTAAAAGCAGATCATAATGTACAGCACAAAATTAGCAGGTGAATAATGCCTAGGTGACAACTCGATCTCACATGATGCCATAATTCGGTCTCTTATCTATCAAGTTTAAGATAAAAACCTTTAAATTGTGACATTATGAGAAACAAGTGTCTTATCATAAATACATGTCAAGGCAGATGCTGGGAAAAGGGAGATAGAGAAAGAAAGTGTGGAGGAAGGAAGGTGTAATAGAAGGGGAGATAGAGATAGACAGATTATATATATGTATATACATACATACATACATATATACATATATACATATATATATATATATATAGAGAGAGAGATAGAGTAGAGAGAGAGATAGAGATAGAGATAGAGAGAGTAAGAGAGAGAGAGTGAGAGAGAAGAGAGAGAGAGAGAGAGAGAGAGAGAGAGAGAGAGAGAGAGAGAGAGAGAGAGAGAGAGAGAGAGAGAGAGAGAGAGAGAGAGAGAGAGAGAGAGAGAGAGAGAGGAGAGAAAAAAGAAAGCATGAACAGATAAAATAAGATAAAAAGAAAGCAGTAAAAACAATGAAAATTAAAGGAAGATTCTTTCGGGTGAGACTATATATAATATATACAAAAAATAACTAATCTACAAAACATAACTATATACAAACACAAAAACAATAAGCAACAAAAGCGGAAGACAAAATAAAAACCGACACACACAAAAATAAAATAAGAAAGTTACCTGTGGTGGAATAGGGAAGGGTTCACAGCTTCCCATTTTCTGCCAATGACGCTTTTTGGACCGGTAAAAGAAAACGAAGCCGGCGGATATGGCACACAGGAGTACCAACAGCGTCAGTACGGCGGCGATCACGGTCGAGGTGGGAGTACATACGTAGTCGTCTGCAACATATGTCTCTGTAATGTCCGGGTTAAAATGGATTTAAGGTTTAGATTTAGGTTAAACTTATTTATCTTGCTATGTTTATTGTTATTTCGTGAAATTGTTTTAAGGGGTGTTTTTTCAATTATGTTAATCTTTGGGTTAGTTTAGATTTGTCATTTTCTCGGAATAACTAGTTAATGAATTAACATTAACGGTTTATAGTTACGACAGTAGTTTATGCGTCTCTCTCTCTCTCTCTCTCTCTCCTTTCCCTTTTCCTTTTCTCTCTCTCTCTCTCTCCCTCTCTCCCTCCTCTCTCCCCTCTCCTTCTCCCTCTCCCTCTCCCTCTCCCTTTCCCTCTCCCTCTCCCCTCTCTATTTCTCTCTCTAGTCCACGCACACATATGCAGACACACAGATGACCAAACAAACAAAATCGAACTCACCGTCACGATAGCGATAACGATCATGTTTGTCCCATCCTTCAGGCATCGTGTCTTCGTGTCTTCCCAACACGTTAACGAATGAAAAAATCATCAGTTTGTTAAAATTAATTGCTTAAAATATCTCTTAAACTAATAATCAGTTTGTTAACGTTAACATCTTAAAATATCTCTTAAACTAGCCTTTGAAAATTGTCATCGAATTAGTCAACGGAACCGCTTTTTATTGAGAAAAGATTTTTAATGTTGAAATATCAGTCTTCGGTGAAATTGGGTACGTTTTCTCTGTCGTTCGGATTCGCTTACATTAAAGAAAATGGAACGATGTGTTTTGAACTATAACTTTCAGATAATAAAAAAAATGTAGTTAAAGCCATTTATTGCAACAAAAGGCATTGTTTATAATGTACTCTTAAATAATGTACTCTTAAATACAAATTATACCTTTCCATCTTTTCCTGCCAGCTAGACGTGAGAAAATACGAGATTAAGAACACAAAAAGTAATTTAATTCACATACGTAATTACAATTATTATAATTTTCCCAGGAGTTCGAGACGTAGGGGCTCGCCAGTCAAATGAGCTAATGACTAAAACAGGAACTGTTGTTACTTTTGTTAAAGCGAAATGGAGCGCATGAAATAATCACCCGAGCGATGAAAAATGCCCTGCGTCACCCAATAGCGAAAAAAGGAGCAGAGCGAAAATAAATGAGGAAAAACGCCGGAGCAAAGAAAAAATCTGCAAATTAATTAAAAGTGGAAGGAATAACCTATATATGAGAAATAGAAGACATACACAAATAACACGAAACGATGACGGAGAACTTAAAAGGGATAAGCGGAAACAATACGGGAGACCATATTCCAGCTAGAGAGTGTAGCATCGACGCGAGAGAGAGCAGAGACAGAAAGGCACTTCTAGATAACCCTGGAAACGAATATAAAAAACAGGGTAAACACATGAATAAAAAATATACAAAAAACCAAAATCACCAGGATGACTATCTAAATTCTCTGTGCCAAGAGAGGAAAGCGGAGTGTACCCGAGCCGGACGTCGCCGTCTGATAGAGAGTACGACAGCGAAAACACTCCAGGTCACACACAGTCGTATCTAATTGGAAACTGACCTCACTCAGAAAGAACAAGAGAAAGAGAGAAAAGGAGAACCGAAAAAGGAGACAAAAAACACGAAAAAATTATAAAAAGAAAAAAGAAAAGAAACGAGAAAAAAAGAGAAAGAAGAGAAAGGAGAGGTGTGAGACGAAAACAAAATTTAAAAGAAGCGGCCACAACGACTTAACGTCTCTCTCGAAAACGAAAAAGAAAAGGCGAAAAAGCAACAAAAAGAGAAAAGAGCAAAGAATACGCTAAAAAAATACTCTAAAAAAAAATAGCGCAAGCAATGAAAGAATAAGCGAAAACAACACAGTACAATACACACTCGACGGACGCACACTCACGCGGAGCAGCGCCACGTATATATTGAGCGGCCGACATGCGACAGAACTCACTCCTCCACCACCTCCCTCTCGGGAGTCACACCTACGGCCTTGAGGACACGCGGTAGAGAGGAGAGGACGAGGGTAGAGACGAAGTCAGACAGAAGGTAGTATAGAGAGAAGGAGGCCATCGACGCATACACTGAGGAGAAACGAGATGCTGGCGTCGGAGGGTGAGAAGACAGACACTGAGTGTACTTGATGGAAGACAGAGAGAAATCTGTAGGAATTTATAGAATAAATAGAGGGGAGTGAGTAGACACAATTAAGAGTGTTGAGAAAAAGATCAGATGAGATTTATAGTATGTGATATACATTTGTGGAGGTGACTGGACAGAGAGAGGAGGTGGTGGAGAGAAGAGTACTATGAGCGGAAAATATGTTGAGATAAAAAAGAGAGGTTGCGATATATAAACAGAGAAAGAAACGAGAAAGAAAAGAAGAAGAAAATTGTACTACACAAAGAGCTCGCAATAAGTGCGCACCGAGCTTTCAAGATATACGGACCCAGCACATGTGCAAGTAGAGAGAAAAAAGAAAGTTTACTAAAAAAGAATCAATCGTAGAGTGCAATGTTTGAAATCGACGACAAGATATCTATTACACCAGTCCGATAATAATTCGACGGGAATAGACCCCTGAGAGCTAGACAATACAGGAAACATAGAAACATGAAAGTCTTCCCATGTGTTACCACCCTCTCAAAAAAAAAAGTCCATATAAAGACACACGAGAAATAATAAAAACAGTCGATATAACAACATAAGTAGAAAAGAAAGAAATAAGAGTGACCACTTCCGAAAATATTCGTTAAAAAAACAAAACGCGTTTCAAAAAGGAAATAATAAGGAGAGATAAAAATAAAGAGAGAGATAAGAATAAGAATAAGCGTGCTCACTCTAGTGCGTGCGAGCAGATTGTCGATGAGCGTCGAGTCCAGAGCAGAGCCTCCGGCAGTGACCGCTGAGGGTGGTAAGCGTCCTTCGGTCGTCGTATGCGCGCCGCCGGTCCTCGCAGTTCGAGGTAGCCATCTCGTCGCTCGAGCTCGTCCTCCGTGAGTAGGCCTATGGACTCGGTGTCGTACTAAGGTCGAGTTCGCTGCTCTGCGTCGACGGCGTCCGTATGACACGACTCCGGCACCGCATGACACCTGATGGGAACAGAAGATTAGGGATTGGGGAAAGGGAGGGGAGATTAGGGATTGGGGAGGAGGGGGGCAGATTAGGTAATCGGCCAGAAGATTTGGGATTGGGGAAAATTATTAGGAATTGTGGGAAGGAGATTAAGTGATTAGGGTTCGGCAAGGATTAGGAATGAGGGAGGATGATTGGGGATTGGAGATGAAGATAATGGAATGGGGAAGAAGAACCCCTCTAGAACCAGTCCCTCCTAGTAGAACCGCGCTCCTCGCTAGAACTACGAGAGACTTACCGGTTCGCATCGCTTCCTGGCAGAACCGGATGGTGGCCACGAGAAGTTGACTCTGGCGGTGGACGGGAAGCGGAGAGGCCTTGAAGGTTGCCGAAGAGGCTCTTGGTTCTTTCCTCCACCTCAAGTTCCGGGAAGATGCTGGCGGTAGCGGGGGCACCTGGGCGTAAGGGCAGGTGGATGGGTTAGTGTCTAGATGGGCTCGCCGCTCTCTCTCTCTCTCGTCCTCTGCTCTCTCTCTCTCTCTCTCTCTCTCTCATCTCTCTCTCTCTCTCTCATCTCTCTCACATCATCTCTCGCTCTTGCTTTATCTCCTCTCTCTCTCTCTCTCTCTCTCTCTCGCTCTCCTCGCTACCTCTTCTCTCTCTCTCTCTCTCAATTATATATAATATATATATATATATATAATATATATATACGGTATATCAAATGTTTATATATATATATATATATTTATATATGACTATATATATAATATAATATAATATATATATAATATATAATATATATAGATATATATATATTAGTATATATAGTATATAATTATACATACATAATATATATCATATGTATAATAATATTTATATATATAAGCGATACCAGTATACATAACATATATATATATATATATATATATATATAATAAAGATTTAAGACATTATTATATAATATAATTAGTTCCACTCCCTACCACACTCTCTGAGGTATAGGTACATGGTAACAATATAATCTTAATATTATTATATATGAGTATGTGATAAAAGGTAAGTAGTGCTGGGGAAAGGATACGGGGGCGACTACGTGTGAAGGTTTATATCGATGGAGAGGGCTTTTAGTAACTTATTATAGGATTAAGTGCTATTAATTCACACGTGAATAGTGTTTGTAGGTATTGGAGAGGGAGGGAGGTTATAGTAATTATTAGATTATATAATTACTGATATTAATTTTTATATATTAATATATAAATATACATAGTTTTATATTTTAATAATTTGATTAATTAAATGGTAAGAGGTCTTATGATAGCTATGTAGGGTGTATGAATAAGGGTAATAGGTGGCGTGAATGGTATTTCAGTGTGATTGTTTACTAACACTGTTCACCTGTTATATCTGTTGTTTTATCTTTTTATTTATTTAATACATAGGTATTTATAGTATTTATCTGAATAATGAGTGAAATAATTATATTAAATATGTAAAATTAATTTAGTATTTGATTTAGTATATGTTGCAATTATTTAGTATCTAATTTTATATTATAATTTATTTAATTTATTGATTTTAAGTGTGAGTTTTAATTATTCCTATGTGGGTTTTAGTTATATAGGTCTACCTATAAATATTTTATATGATAATAATCATATATAGTTTTTTTTTTCGTTTTATCTTTTCTTATTTTTTTTTTAGTTATGAATGCTCAGCATATTTGTTTTCGTTTCAAAAGGACAGGAACTTTTAGTCTCACTCACCCCTCCATGTTTTACTCTGAGATGAGTTGATCAATAAAAACAAAGCAATACGCCAGTTAAAGCTTATGAATAATCCTTTTTATGTTTCTGTATTTCCCAACAGTACTTCATAAAGACCCTGTTTATAGGTATTCTATACGCTCCGCCAGGGAATCCTGTATTGTTTTTTTAGTGTGAGGAAAAATTATGATTATGGATCCAGTGTAAGAAATACCTGATAACACAACAAGCTCGACCTCTGAGCTATTATATCTTAATATAAGATTTATTATTAATATCCTTTATTAATGGGAAATAATTTTTGGATGTTTTTTTTTTTTTTTTTTTTTAGTTTATCAATTAATATTTATAATATATAATTACTTTATAATATTAATTATATGGTATTCGGGGTATAATAATGCTTATTATATGGATGGGGGTTAAGTTTCTAAGGTTTATAATTATAGATTAATAATATATTTTAATATATAATTAAGTTATAATATTATATGAGTAGATATTAAGTTAGGATATATATATAGACCACTCACACACACACAACACACACACACGACAAACCACACAGCATGATAGTATATATATATATATTATATAGTATATATATACGTAATTTATAGGTGATATATATAGTGCGAGCAGTATACACTATACAATGATAACATATATAATAGTTAATAGTATCACATAATATATATATATACTATGTATTACATATAATTTAGATTATTATTTTATATATTGTTTTAATTTATACTTATAAATAATCATTAAGGCATAATATACACACCATATACAATACATACATACATACACACACACCACAACACAACACGCACTACAACTACAACATCCCACGACACACCACGTCACAGCGACTCACACGGACATCATCACACACACACACACACACACATATACTATATATAATATATATATATATAGGTAATCTTTACCTAATTAAGGTTCATACATTACATACATATATAGTAGTTTCATAGCTCTAATACTCGATACCCTACATGACTTCATCGCTTAGCATTATACTATATACTCATCTACGACTACACACACTACACACGCACGCCACGCTACGCCGCTACGCATCGCACACACACACACAGCAACCACTCAACAACACATTCATCACCACACACACGTACACACATACGGCATCATTAACTTACTAATTCATATAATATGATATTCTCATAGTCTCTATGTAGAGTATATACTCATAACTATATCACTACACCGCACACACACCACGTCACGTTACCACTACCAGCCTCACTACCACACATCCTCACTCTACACTCCAATCTTACACCTCCTACACATCCCACACATCCATCACCACATTATATACTATCTATCTATCTATCTACATCTCTATACTCTCTCTCTCTCTATATTTCTCAACTATACACCATAAACATATCACACAAACACACTACATACTAACACATATACATATCTAACACATTATATACATAACACCTAACACATCAACTAACTACCCTAACATATACAGTAACTAACCCTCTACAATCTATAGTAAGTCATATCTACACTACACGCACACCACCGCCACGCATCGCCACACACCCAGCACACACACACACACCACAATCACACACACACACCACACACACACATCCCACACACATCCAACATATACTATTATATAATACACCTCACTCTACTCGTAATATATTATATCCATTCCATACACGCATACTATATATATATAGATAATATTATAGTAATATATATACATACATACATACATATTTCTAATAACTAGACAATCCATATATAAAACATATAATAATGGTATCATCGAAGCTATATTATTAATAAGATTAATTATACATACATAGCGAAATACAAATCGCCATACATACCATACATACATTACACACAATCCATAAAAAAATATTATTACCCTATGTATGAGCCTATATATATATTATATAGGTATATATTACATACATGTATACACACCATCAACCTCTACCTACCCTTCCCTCAACACGCACGCCCGCACACACCAAAACAGACTCACCCAATATTGTCAATAAGGGTCATAATCTCGCCGTTGTCCGTCCTGGCCTCGAGGTTCCTGGCGAAGATGGCGAAGGCGGAGGTCTGCTCCATCTCGATCTTCAGCGTCAGGAGTTCCCGAGGGTCCACGTTGTTCGCCTCCTGCCCCGTGGCCTTGTAGATGCGCATGCGGACCGTGGGCGTGGGGGCGGTGTTGCTGATGATGTCCGAGTCGCCCACGGGTCTGAAGCCCGGCGCTGTGGGGCGGGCGGGATGTCGGGTGGGAGGAGGGGGAAGAGGAGAAAGAGATGTTAGGGTATGTGGGTTAATTTTTTTACCTTTTTTATAGAGTATTTTGTTTTTTTTTCTCTCTTTTATGATTTTTTTTCTCCCTTTATTCCTTTCGGACTTTTTTCGCTTATATAGGTCTCTCTTTCTATGAAAAAGTGTGTTTAATGGTCACTTCTCAAAATGTTAGAAAATTTCAAAATTATGTATCTCTTTATATTTAACTTTACTTAATTATTATCATTTCATTTCAAAAACCACAGAGAGGTTTTTAAAATAAACAATACATATTACAGTCAAATTATAAAATTAATATTTAAAAAAAATTGTGTTGCAAAGCTGTGCATCGTGAAAAAGAAAGCATTCAAATGCCGTTGCGATAAAATCAATACATTAATCAATAAACATAAACTAAAAGCATTTAAAAATATACATAATACATACATACATACATACATATACATATATAATATATATATAGTATTATAATATATATTATATATATATATATATATATATATCGTGAACCAGCTTTAACAACTGTGAAAACACATCGTGATACACACACACCACATAAACAAAACCAAAAAAGGCATAAACACAATCGCAACAAAATGCAAAATAAAAGAATCAACATAAACACAGTCCACATTCTCGAATACGAGAAAAAACCTCCTACCTATAGGATTTCCTTCTCTGGAAACCCAAAATTAGGTTCGTTGTCACCACTTCGTCACTGAGCAGCATGAAAGGAAAATATTATCTCTCGACTTTGCTTTTGTGTAGAATTAGTGGTATGTTTATCTGTCTGTTGTATATCGACATGTATACGAGGGTGTATGTGTATATATATATGCATATGTACATGTATATACTTGTACAACACACACACATATATATACACATACACACCGGATGTATGTACGTCTCCCTCTCTGTGTCTCTGCCTCTCTCTCTATCTGTCTGCCAGTCTGTCTTTCTCTTTCTCTTTCTTTCTCTCTCCCTCCCTCCTCATTACCATCCTTTTCTCTCTCTTTTTCTTTCTGTCTCTGTCTCTCTCTCTGAATATATTGCATAAAGCGACAGCGAAGCAATATCAAAAGCAAGAAACTAATGATAAGAACATGTTATATCTGAGTAAATACAACTACGACTGCAATACCTTTATTTAAAGGCCTTTTGGTAGAGCCTGAATAAAGCCCTCTATTTCAACTCAGTTTTCGCCAGCTTTAATCTATAACAAGTGAAGCCTAGCGAAGAAGCCTCCAATCTGTCAACAGAGGAGTTATCGGTCTGTACTAGAAAACATAATAACATAACCTACATGAAAAAGTCTCAAATATAATATAGCCGGTACAACGCTACCACGCATGAAGTTGTGTGCAATACAGAAGCCTATAGTTTGCCATAGCTATAGCTGGCTTAACTCTATAACAGATGAAACCCCAGGAAGATGACGCCTCACTCTCCTTTCTCCTTGCACACTTCTACAAAATATGAAGCCTTGTGGAGTGCTAAGAAGCGACACAGGTCAACAAAATGTGAACCCTGGAGGCCCTGTGAAATAATATACACAATTCTTCTCCGCACGAAGCCCTATATGAAAGCCTTCAGCGTGTCTTCTCCGCCATACAGCTTAGTCAACCATGAAGCTTTGGAAGCCCTCCAACTTATCTTAAAGGCACAACCCTGCAATACGTGAAGCACCGTGAGAATGTCTCTACTTTGTTTCGCCGACACAGCCCATCAACACTCGAAGCTCTGGAAACCCCGTGAAGAAGCAAAACCGGCCCAACTCTACAACACCTGAAACACTGTGAAGCTCGCAAAGAAACCTCCAGTCTTTCTTAGGAAGACCAAGGCGCAACTCTACACCACACGAGGCTTTCCAAACCCCTCAAAGAAGCTTT
>NW_020869727.1:242706-244971 GCF_003789085.1 Penaeus vannamei | reverse complement strand
GTGTGTGTGCGTACATACATTTATAAATACATACCCACACATTCAACACTCATATGTGAATGTATATGTGGGTATATATATATATATATATATATATTATATATATATATATATATATAATATAATATATAATATATATATTGAGTGTGTGTGTGTTTGCGTGTGTGTGTTTGTTCGTATCTGTGTACATGCGCGTGCGTGTGTATGTGTGTGTTTCCTTTTTATGTATGAATGTTTGTATATTCACACATAGAAACATATATCGCCCATTTTTAATTATTCTGAGTCAAGGGAAACCCCGCCCAGCTGCCCCGTATCATAATTATGGGTTACCGTGCAGCTATGACAGTAATGGCGTCCCGGCGAATGTTCTTGGTAATCGGCTTAGTCTCATTCGCCGCAGCTGAGGTCAGCGTGACCTCGCTTGCACGATCGCCGCGCGTGGTACCGAGGTCACAGAGGGAGAGAGGAGGGGCGAGTAACACGGCGGGTTGGGGAGGGCGGAGAGGGAAATGGAGGGGAGAAGTGTGGGAGTTGAGATGGAGGAGAGAGGAGGAGAGTGTGAGGGGCGAGGAGAGTGGAGAGGTGTGAAGAGAAGGGGGCATAAGATTTGGGAATGGAAAGGGGGTAACTTAGGGAGGGGGAGGAGAGAGAATTTAGAGGGAAGGGAGGAGAGGAGGGGGTATGGGGAGCGGTGAGAGAGTGTAAGGCGAAGAAGGCTCCGGGCTGATGGTGCTATCTTTAAGAGCGTACCCCGAAAACTTTTTCTCTTGTTTGTTCAATTATCTTCCAGACTCATTTGCGGTGGACGTTTCCTGCCAGAACGGGCGAGCGAGCTTTATGTGTGGAGGAATTTTGGTTTGTTCTTGCTTCATTTGTACAATTCATACAAGATGCGATATCTTCTACATTTCGTGCATTATCTATCGCATTTAGCAATCTCTGCTGTTAATGTCATGTCTCGAACCACGCATTCCACGTATTTGTCCATCCATCCCTCTGTTTAGTTTCAGTGAAAAAATGCACACATATTTTAAATCACTGTTGTTTTTTTACTCTTCCACTCTTGTCACTGATCCTAAAACCACGTGATATTTCCACAACCAAGAATCCTTTGC
Organism: Penaeus vannamei; assembly: GCF_003789085.1. Classification (NCBI taxonomy): domain Eukaryota; kingdom Metazoa; phylum Arthropoda; class Malacostraca; order Decapoda; family Penaeidae; genus Penaeus; species Penaeus vannamei. The sequence goes on along the minus strand of NW_020869727.1, from coordinate 243,853 downwards.
AGCTTTATCTTCGCCAGAGAAAATCCTAATTACACGGTGCAGCAGGAGGGAGAGAGGGAGAAATAGTCATCGCATGAAATATTACGACACACAATGATACGTATTACTGTTACTTATACGATGACAGGTGTTGGTAAGGAGGATCATGACCAAGATACACACACACGTTACACACCCCGGGGCGCCCTCTCTAGGAGGAAAACCATTCCAATTTCGTATTTAAGAAAAAAAGAAGAACAGCGAGAAAGTTTAAAGTACCAATCAAAGAGGAGGAAGTATGGCGTGCATTTAACAGCAAAAGGAGCGATGACATACCTAGTACTTCGCCGCCGTTAGGCCGATGCCTGAAGGCCGGTAGACAAAGCAACGAGTCATTCCATCTTATTTTACGATCTCTGTGGCGATACCATACGCCTCTGCAGGTCGCCTGGGCTGAGGCGCCCTAGGGGTTCGGCCAACGACGCTGCCCTAGGAAAAAAGGTCGTTTATCGGTTTGTTTTTCGCCAAAAACTTTTTCACCGGAAGACACTTACATGCACCATTAAATCAAGCTCTTTGAGCTGCATTTAGTATTCTATCTGAAGATGGGTCACTTTTTCACATCTCTTGGAACACGGACTTTTCTCGTATATTACTTGCCTGGAGGCTAAAACAGTGCAAAAATGAGCACGCCTTCATCCAGAATGCTTGATGTGAATTGTAAAACCGATGCTTACATTTTGTATGCAGGCTGTAACCATTCACCGTCGTTTTTATTGAAGCACTTTACATCTCACTTCTACCGCATCTGTCACTTTCACAGTAAAGACATTACAGCAATTACGAGAAATATTTATGTGGGTTATAAACTTGTCCCGGCCCAATACCACTCAGATAATGGCTTGGAATGGAGTATATCTGTAGAAAAAAATATTACATGCATTTTACAAGCGTTATCTATGGATTTTTTTCAATGCGATTTACAACTACACTCTGATATCTGGATTTAAAAAATCTTATAAACTTGAAAAGGAGCATATCTGCGCCAAATCAACCGCATACATCTGCATACATAACTGAAGTTACCTTGTGCAGGAGGTCACGGCATAAATCTTGTCTTGCACATGCATAACTTTCCAACTGAGCGGATATATATCAGAAAAGCAAT
>NW_020869727.1:232706-235206 GCF_003789085.1 Penaeus vannamei | reverse complement strand
GTATACCTCCACAGTTTATCGTTATCTTATTTACTAACCTGAAAAGAAAATTGAGCAGCTGCATGTGCTTAAACCCAGAACACCGAGTCCTATTTTTTCTTGATATTTTGATGTCATTTGATTTCTCAAGATTATCATTTGTATATCCAGAGGAATCAGGATAATCTTTGTCACTGTAAATAAGAATTTAGTTGAAGGTAATACAAACTAAAGCTTGATTTGGCCGTGTGTATAATAGCATGGGTGATTATAGTATCTATTTAGGTGTGGATATTCCTTAAGCGATGGAGTGGTAGTCTAGTTAGTGTTAAGAGCTTTTGCATGCCTTCTCGCTTACAGCTGCCACCGCTGGCTAGCCTCGTGCGAAAAAGGGAGCAGCTCTGCATAAGCCTCCCCCTGCCAGTGCATAGCCTCTCCATCATCGAGACTCCCTGCAGTGCCTCCTCGTGGCCGCCCATGGAAACTGGGTACCTTGCGGTTCCAGGCTAAACTGAGGGGGATCTCGGAGCAGCAGGAGGCCCCAGAGGTTCAGGGCCATGGCCCACTGGCGTGTGGACACGCCCTGGCCCTGTACCAACTCCTTTCCCCTAGCCCCCTGGGGTTAATGGGAGGCTCGGGGGAGGTGGGCCTTGCCAGTCCTCCTCCCCCCAGATATAAACCAATCGGCAGTGCGACTTATAAATGGAGAGGCTGGGAGGAGGGGAAAAGCCCCTCCCACCCAGCAAGTGAGGCGGACTGTGGGCCCTGCTGGGAGGGCGACTGCTGGAGCGCAGGCTGGGAACGGGAACTACCCGTCTCGCCTGCGCTCTGGTGGCCGCCAGCCCAGAGTGAAGCTTGTGGGGGAAAGCCCTCGGGAACCCCACAGGTGGATGATGGGGCACGCAGCCGCCACCCCCTTTTATATGGGGCAGCGTCGGTGGGGGTGGCAGAGGTGGCATCCACCCGGAGCGACTGCCAGAGGCTGAACCTCAGGCGGGAAGTTAGGGTGGGGACTTGGAACGTCCGTTCTTTGCGTCAGGATGATCGGTTGCCTCTACTGTCGAGGGAACTGGGGAGGCTGAGAGTTGAGGTGGCTGCTCTCTCGGAGGTGAGGAGGCCTGGCAGAGGCATGACCTGTGTAGGTGGCTACACCTATTACTGGTCGGGCCGCAACGATGGCCACCATCTCCAGGGAGTAGCCATTGCCGTCCAGCAGACTCCAGCCCTCGGTAGTAGAGGTTACTCCTGTTGATGAGCGTATAATGGTATTGAGATTGAAGCTTTCTTTTGGCTTCATGTCTCTTATTGCTGTGTACGCTCCTACCGATGTTTGTAAACTTGACGTGAAAGAGATGTTCTACGCCAAACTTACATCTGTGGCAGACAGATGTCCCCGACGAGATATTCGCATTGTTCTGGGCGACTTCAATGCGGTATCTGGCTGTGATCGAGCTGGCTATGAGATGTCTGTCGGTCCCCATGGTTCAGGAGCTGATGCCGGTAGCGAGAATAGCCTCCTTTTCCGGGACTTTGCTAGGTCCCAGAAATTGAGGATTTCTGGCTCCTGGTACCAGCGCCCAGACCCACATCGCTGGACATGGTACAGTGATGCGGGTAACGCAGCCAAGGAGATCGACCACATACTTGTTAGCACTCGTTGGAGGATCCTTCAGAATTGCAGGGTGTACAGGAGTGCTGAGTTCTGTGGTACTGACCATAGATTGGTTGTGGCTACCCTCCGGGTCCACTTCAAACCCCCAGCGGTCAAATGATCACCTAGGGTGTTTCATTTGGACAGGCTGAGGGAGGGGGAGTGTGCCCGCGGGTTTGCTGAGGCAATCTCTGATCGTTTCGCAGTGCTTGGCAGTCTGACAGACCCTGTTCTTCTGTGGGATACCTTTAAGCGTGAAACGCTTGATGCAGCTCAAGATACGATTGGTGTACGGCCGAGAGCAGTACAGAATTCCATCTCGCGGGAGACACTGGAAGCCACAGATGCATGTCGTGCGGCTCGTCTGACAGGGGATCGGGAATTGCACCGTTCTCATGTGCGCAGAACTCGGTCCCTGTTAAGAAGGGACAAGGAACAGTTTATTAGGAGTCTTGCAGAGGAGGTAGAAGGCCATTTCTTAGTAAATGACCTTCGTCCTGCATACCAAGCCCTGAGAAAGCTGAACTCCAAGCCCTCTTCACAGGTGACAGCAGTTCGCTCAGTAAGTGGTCAGATCGTTTCAGATCCTGTTGCGGTGCGGGGACGTTGGGCTGAGTATTTTGAGCAGCTGTACCAGGTTGACCCACCAACAGTTAACTTGGATGCGGGTAGTGTCGAGATCCCGCTGCCGATCCACCTATCAGTGAGGACCCTCCCTCCCTAACTGAAGTTAGGGGGCGATTTCCAAGCTGAAGAGTGGTAAAGCAGCTGGTATCTGCGGCATACCAGCTGAACTGTTAAAGGCTGGTGGTGAACCTATGGCACGGGGGTTACATGCTGTCCTGGCTGCCATCTGGCAGTCCGGTTCCG
>NW_020869727.1:151471-153971 GCF_003789085.1 Penaeus vannamei | reverse complement strand
CCTATAAAATAATGACAATGAGAATGATGATGATAATATCAACGATAATTATAATAACAACATAAACAACAAGAACAAAAGCCCATCGATAGCAGAATAAATAAAAACGAAAAAAATGCATCAGCCCATAATAAATCTGAGAAATATAAACACTGGCAGATCCCAATCTCCGATAAACACAGGTTCTCTTGTACAATACGCACTCTCTCGTCCGCCTAACCACCCCCTCCTCTCGTCCTCTCACGCGATAGACTTTGACTTATCTATCATCTACTACCACTATTTTCTGGACGTTACCACCGTTCTTTACACTGTGCGAAGTAAGGGTGGCCAGGCTGATGTCTAGGCTCTGTTTTAGAAGGAAAGGGTAAGCCATAGTTGGTTTAGGGTGATTATAGTTATCGTGGAAGGAGGAGAATTAGGAGGGAGAGGAGGAAGAGGAGGTGGAGATAGATGTGGAGGGGGGGGGGAGGACTAAGAGAAGACGGTAGAGGAAGAGGAGGAGGAGGAGGTGGAGATGGATGTGGAGGGGGGGGGGACGACTAAGGAGAGACGGTAGAGGAAGAGGAGGAGGAGGAGGTGGAGATGGATGTGGAGGGGGGGGGAAGGATTACGAGAAGGAGAAGGTGGAGGAAGAGAGAAGTAGGAGGGGAGGAGGAGGAGGACTATGAGAAGGAGAAGGTGGAGGAAGAGGAGAAGGAGGAGGAGGAGGTGGAGATGGATGTGGAGGGGGGAAGGAAGAGGACTAAGAGAAGGAGGAGGTGAAGGAAGAGAGAAGTAGGAGGGGAAGAGGAGGATGGAGGATGATGATGACTACGAGAAGGAGGATGTGGAGGAAGAGAGGAGGAGGACTAAGAGAAAGAGGAGGTGGGGGAAGAGAGGAGTAGGAGGGGGAAGAGGAGAAGGAAGAGTTAGAGGTAAATAGAAAGGGGTAGAGGAAGAGTCGAGAAAGTGGATGACTAGGATAGAAAGAGAAGGAAGAGGTAAAGGAAAGAGGAGGAAAGAGGTAAAGGAAAAGAGGAGAAGAGAAGAAGGAGGAGGAGATGGCAGAGGTGTGGTGATGATACAAAGGAACAGAAGGAAGAGTGGGAGAAGGGAGGGGGAGGGAGTTGGGGAGGAGGAGGGATAAGGGGGGGAGAAGAGAGGAGGAGGAAGAGGGAGAAGAATGAAAATAATGATTTAGTTTAATTCCATTTGTTGCAATGGATACTCTTTGCTGCGACATGCTGCCTGATTATTTGCTGTGAGCAAGGAATGGCCGGCAGCACTACACAAAGGAGGAAGAGGAAGAAGGGGAGGAGGAGGAAGAAGAGGAGGAGGAGGAGGAGGGTGACAGGGAGGAGGAAGAGGGAAAAGAGGAGGAGGAGAAGGATCATTCACATAAATAGAAAAGAGTATTGTCCCTAGAACAGAGCCCTGAGGAACACCAAAGCAAACATTTCTTGTATTTCCAATTCTTACATATTGTGACCTATTGGTTAGATAACTTCATAACCAGAGTGGATGCATATGTAACTTTATACCTTTATTAATTAAGATTTCATGATTCACACTGTCGAAAGCTTTAGATGAATCGAGCAGAATAAGAAATGATACTTTTTTATTGCCCATATTTTCGTATAGTTTGTCAGAAACTTTTAGGAGAGTTGATTCTGTGGAGAGACATTTTCGAAATCCATGTTGACTTTCAGCTAGTAACCAGAAATGACAGCAAGATTCCAAATGTGACATCAGCTGTTTACCAACATTTTTTGGGGAGCAGGGATAATGGATAATGGTTGCTTACGTCATCAGTGTCATTATACTTATGGAGAGGACCAACATGAGATACTTTCCACAGATCTCGGGAAGTGTTAGTGACGATTGGCGTGTTTATTATTGCGAGATAAATAATGATGATTGGCAACGAATCTTTAATGAAATAAGAGATACCATTAATTTCGGTGAGGGATTTAATGGTCTAAATGTGCAACTAGGATTTCTATTTTTATTATGACTTCTATTTATATTTACATTTACATTCTGCTCTCTCCATCAGATCCTTGCTATTATTTGAGTGACTAGAATTTTGTTTAACAGCCGCAATCATTTTCCTAATGGTCTTCCATGTGGGAGTAATATCATTTTATTGCTTCGAAATTCTCCTTGAAAATATTGTTCTTTACCTTGATCTATAAGTAATTTCACTGAGAGAAAGACAGAGAGAGGAGAGAGTGGAGAGAGAGAGAGAGAGAGAGAGAGAGAGAAGAGAGAGAGAGGAGAGAGAGAGAGAGAGAGAGAGAGAGAGAGAGAGAGAGAGTGAGTGAGTTAGTAATGAAAAAAAAATCGCGGTAAAAGTAGCCGACATGTCCAGAAGGCGGCTGGGAGGAGGGGGGAGGGATGAGGAGGGCAAATTGTTTAAGCTTTTGGGCTTGAAAAACGAAAGCGAAAGGTCAGTAACTAACCACAAACGGGCCGTTGGTCTTCCTTGCAACTCCCGCTCGGCTGCAATTGATCGGGC
>NW_020869727.1:121471-123971 GCF_003789085.1 Penaeus vannamei | reverse complement strand
CTGCCCTCCTCCTCACCCCCTCCTCCTCGCCCCCTCCTCTCTACTCCTCGGCCCCTCCCTCCTCGCCCCCTCCACCTCCCTCCTCCTTGCCCCCTCCTCCTCGCTCCCTCCTCCTCGCCCTCCTCCTCACCCCCTCCCCTCGCCCCCTCCTCCTCGTCCCCTCCCTCCGGCCCCTCCTCTCGCCTCCTCCCTCCTCCTCCTCCCCCTCCCTCCCTCTCCTCCTCCTCCCTCTTGCCGCTCCTCCTCCTCGCTCCCTCCTCCTCGCTCCCTCCTCCTCGTCCCTCCTCACCCCTCCTCCTCCCTCCCCCTCCTCACCCCCTCCTCGCTCCCTCCTCCCTCGCTCCCCTCCCTCACCCCTCCTCCTCGTCCCCTCCTCCTCGCCCCCTCCTCCTCGCTCCCTCCTCCTCCTCCTTCCTTCTCGCTCAAGCTCCCTCCTCCTCCTCCTCCTCCTCCCTCCTCCTCCGCCCCCTCCTCTCCCCCCTCCTCCTCACCCCCTCCTCCTTCTCCTCCCCTCCCTCCTCCTCGCTCCCCTCCTCTCCTCCTCCCCCTCCTCTCCTCGCTCCTCGCCCCTCCTCCTCCTCCCTCCTCCTCCTCCTCCTCCTCGCCCCTCCTCCTCCCCCCTCCCTCCTCACCCCCTCCTCCTCGCCCCCTCCTCCTTGCCCCCTCCTCCTCCGCTCCCTCCTCCTCGCTCCCTCCTCCTCGCCCCTCCTCCTCACCCCCTCCTCCTCGCCCCCTCCTCCTCACCCCTCCTCCTCGCCCTCCTCCTCCTCACTCCTCCTCCTCCTCCTCCCTCCTCCTCACCCCTCCTCCTCGCCCCTCCTCCTCTCCTCCCCTCCTCCCCTCCTCCCTCGCTCCTCCTCACACCCCTCCTCCTCGCCCCTCCTCGCCCCCTCCTCCTCACCCCCTCCTCCTTCGCTCCCTCCTCCTCACCCCCTCCTTCTCGCCCCTCCTCCTCGCCCTCCTCCTCCGCCCCTCCTCCTTCTCCTTACTCGCTCCTTCCTCCTCGCTCCCCTCCTCCTCACCCCCTCCTCCTCGCTCCTTCCTCTTCGCTCCCTCCTCCTCGCTTCCTCCTCCTCACCCCTCCTCCTCGTTCCCTCCTCGTCGCCCCCTCCTCCTCGGTCCCTCCTTGTCGCCCCCTCCTCCTCGCTCCCTCCTCGTCGCCGCCTCCTCCTCGCTCCCTCTTCGTCGCCCCCTCCTCCTCGGTCCTCCTTGTCGCCCCCTCCTCCTCGCTCTCCTCTCGTCGCCGCCTCCTCCTCGCTCCCTCTTCGTCGCCCCCTCCTCCTCGCCCCTCCTCCTCACTCCCTCCTCCTCGCCCTCTCCCTCGCCCCCTCCTCCTCGCCCTCTCCCTCGCCCCCTCCTCCTCACTCCCTCCTCCATGCCCCCTCCTCCTCGCTCCCGATCTTCTCTCCCACTCCCTCGCCTCATCTCTTACTTCCCTTGTTCGCTCTTTTCTCTCCTCTGCCATCACTGGTGCTCATTCTCTTGCCTGTTCATCTATCCTTCGATTTATATATCTATCTGCACGTCTGTATATGTGTGTGTGTGTGTGTTTTTGTCTTTCTGTTTCTCTATTCGTCAATGTGCTGATATCCTCTCAGTGCCTCTCTCTCTTCACCGCCATCCATCTTTCTCACGCCTACCACTGCCACCCTTTCTCCAGCCAGCTTCTCACGCCACCGCAATCAACCACTTAACCCCCTCCGTCCCTCCCTCATCCCCTCCTCCTCCTCCGCGTGATTTTCTCACTTCATTCATCATCGACTCTTCGCTCCCTATCCCTCATCATATTTCTCTTCGCCCGACATTGCTTTCCTCACCATAATCATCACTCATAACATGATGCGAACCACCGACAACAGGAACGCCCTCTGCGAGGATTAACGTCAATGTCAACAATGTATTTCGTAATGGGTCGTGACCTCATATTCATTATCACTGACCTCCTCGTCAGCTGTTGATGAAATGGTCTCAGCCTCGCGCTTATCACTGCTCGCGTCCTGTCGTTAGGGGGAGGCCGTGGTGGGTGGGAGGGGGGGGGGGAGGTTGGGGGGAAGGGCAGCGGAAAAGATGGGGCAGTGAGAGAGGTAGGGTAGAGAAGTTGCTGGCATGACAAGGAAAGGACAAAGGGAGATGAAGAATAGAATGAGGTTGGAAGACGGCAGATAGGTATACGATAGGTACAAAATGAATAATCAAAGGAAGAAACAGGAAATGCAAATGGAGAAAGAAATATAAGGACGCGAAGGAGTTAAGTTAATCATGTTATACTAATAGTGTCACAGGAACTCGTAACACAGATGCTCAGCTACACGTTTCGTCGTACGATATACGAGCGATTTAAGACGTGACGCAATGTGCGCGCTGTCAAGGGCGTCATAACAAAATTACATGTTATTACGATCATTTTTCGAAAGGCTGATTTGTTCTTTTCATCACTCGGGAGATCAGGTATCAGCGGTGCTGGCAAGGTGCCTCAGCTGAGAGCGATAAAGATCTTGGA
>NW_020869727.1:101471-106471 GCF_003789085.1 Penaeus vannamei | reverse complement strand
CCATAAAGACCTACAACGAAGTACATTATTTTTGTAACCTCTCATCATTAATATCATCCATTAAAAAGAAGATTAATATAATTTCATTCGACCTAGAGCCCCAATTATTAGTAATTATGAAGCAGCCGCCCTCGCAAAAACGCCAACAGGGGCGCCACAATCACTTTCTTCCTTGCAAGAAAAAGTGAGATGACGACCCCCGACTCAAGGAACACATCCGAATTCCTTCTTTTTCATGTCTTGCGCGAACCTCATCTGGCTCGTAATTAGGAAGAGGCAATTACATGCTTTCATTAGAATATGCATATTCGAATAATCGTATTTTGGAATCTTGCATCTGCTTGCATCGAGCAGCCAAAGGCATCGTCGACGGCAGAGTTTGATCACATGCATAATAAGAAGAACCAATTCGTGTTCAGCCTGCGAACAAGGGCGAGGCAAAACAACACGCTCTCCAAAATTTAACTGATGCGATTTATATTTACACTGATTTTTTAAGAGCAAATAGATATTGCTTTACAGTCCAAGGCAGAACATTTTTCTTTACGTTTCTGTTACTAAACTTGACAATATATTTAGCCAACTAATAAACATCAACAAACAATTTATAAAAATAAAAAAAAATAGAGGATACAGCTGTTTAAACACAACGTACACTTTTTTTCTTATCCTTATGTAGTTCCAGTTTAATATAATATTAAATCCTTCAGCAAATTCATTATTCTCGCCACCGCCATAAATAAAACATAAAATTTGCCAGCCAATTAGTGTAAATAGATTAATTCTGGTTAAGCACCTGCTTGCTCTACTTTCAAGATTAAGATGAACGAAGTGACATATGGCGCTTCCTGAGGCCGACTGGCAGCCCGCACTGTCATGCACATGACACCTCGCCCTCGCCGTGCCGGCAGACCTCCGGCGAAGACATCTGCCAAAACAGCTTTTAACGAAATTTGACTTTTATGTGGTCGTAGAGCTCTTCTTGGCAGAATTATGTATTCGTTGGCTTATCTTGAAGAGCAAGTTCCTCTCGATGGCTGCCTCTGTCCCTTCATTAGAGATACAAGTAGAATGTTCAAAAGCGGCACGTGCTCTCCCTTCTGTCAGAGGCCGAGCATGGCCTTCCATCGACGCCAGGCTTTCGCACAGGAAGATCCAAGCGCTGTCGATGTACGCGGTCAGACACACAAAGCTTTGATCATGTTGTGATATAATTGCTTTTCCATTGGCTCACTTAGACGCCGCTCTGCTCTGCTTTTTGCCATGACGTCAATCAACAGTTTTGGATTCGTTTCGAGATGCTTCTCAATGGCGACCCTGTGTCACTGCGCTCACATCTTTATAGAACAAAAAAATTATCTGTCAGACGTTAATTTCCTTTTCTAAGCTCTGAAAAGAAAAAGTTAAAGACATGAATGCTAACTAGGAACTTTATCATTCCCGACTGTAGCCCTTTCCTCAAACGTGATCGGTAGGTAGACAGACTTTCGTGAAACACAAAAAAGCAAAGCGAAAGAACGAGAGAAAGGAAGAAAGAAACGAACTCACAGACATCAATTAGGACCTTTATGACTCCCGACCGCAGCTCTCTCACGTTCCCTCTGCCGTTGCCAAGGCTTCCGAATGGGACTCGCCAGCATCCCGGGCCTTTGGTTTGGCCAGACGACAATCCCTCAATGTCTCTGGGCTTCTCTCGGGCTCCTTCCTTCCCGGTCGAAGCCTCACGGTCAACCACTTTGTCACACGCACGCAATTACGATCCCAGAAAGGGAGGTAATGAGAGAAGAGGAGACAAATGAGTATATTTGGAGAAAATTGGGGTTAGGGGATGGAGAGAGGAGGAGTATGAACGAAGGAAAAAGAGAGATAAGATAAAGTGTCCAGTTGACAGACTGAGACAGACGGACTAAAAGCATGAAATATAAACCAAGATTTTCGGTTCCGCTTTTCCTCATTTATCACGTGTTCATTCTCTCCCAAGTCTCGCCTTGCGAAACTTCTGTTCACGGAAGCTCATTACACAGAGAGGGGAGAGAAGAAAAACAAGAGAGATAAAGAGAGAGAGAGAGAGGAGACACAGACATGCAGACAGACACAGATGGATGGACAGAGAGAGAGAGAGAGAGGTGGGGGGGGGGGAGACAGACATACTAACAGACAGATGGATGGACAGAGACAGAGAAAGAGTGAGTGAGATTGATAGATAGATAGAGAGAGGAGAGGAGAGACAGACATACAGACAGATGGATGGAAAGAGTCAGAGAGAGAGAGAGGAGAGATATACATACATACAGACAGAGAGTGAGAGAGAGAGGAGAGACAGACAGAGACAGAGATAGAGACAGACACAAAGGCAGAGACAGAGACAGAGAGATATATAGAGATAGACAGAGAAAGAGAGAGAGACGTTCTGCTAAGTACCGCTGGCAGAAAGAACAATAAGCGAGTGATGACAATGACAAATACACTCGGGCATAGTGACGACGTATAAAATTTGATTAATGGCATCATAGCGATTTGTCTTGCCAGAGAGTGCTGCGGATTCTTACTGTGTAATGCACCTTTCATTGTTAAAAGTAATGCATGGATTGGAAAAGGTGAATGAAATAGTGTGTATATGTTATCATCAGTATTATTATAATTATCATATTATTATTGTTACCATTATTACTATAATTGCTATTATTATCATTACCGTTAAAACTATCATTATTATCATATTACTATTATCATTACCATTATCATAATTATTATTATCCTAATTGTTAAGGTTATCATTATTGTTATTCTTATTATTTTTATTATTGTTATTACTATTATTATTATTATCATTAATATTATTATCATTATTATTGTTATTATCATTATTATTGTCATTACCATGATTATCCTCATTATTATCATCATTATTATTTCTTTATCATCATCATCATCATTATAATTGTCATTGTTTTTGTTTTTGTTGTTATTATCGTCATTATTATTATTATTATCATAATTATTATTATCACCATTGGTAGCAGTAGTAGTAATAGTAGGATCATTTATCATTATTATTATCATTATCATTATTACCCCCGCCAAAGAGGTTATGCATCTGGTAGCTTTTTTTTTTTTTTTTTTTTTTGTCTTTTAGTTGGTTAACAGGATAACTCAAAATGTTATGAACAGCTGGCAAGAAATTTTGGTGGTGATCCGTGTCATGATGAATTTCTTTATGATTATTATTATCATTAATTATTTACCTCCATCAAGGAGGATATGTTTACGGACTTCACCAGCGTCCTTGAGAAAGAGGCGATTTTAATGCGAATCTTCGCGTGTGAATACCATCATTGTATCGGTAATTCTATTGCCTTGGCGGAGGTATACGCTCTCCGAGTGCTTTTAGTTATCATTATTACTATTATGACTATTATTATCATTAGTGTCAATACAATTGTCATTATTATCGTCATTATCATTAAAATTATTATCATTATTGTTGTTGTTGTGATCAGAATCATCACTAACATTATTTTCCTTATTACCACTACAACAATAACTACTACTACTATCAATACTATCATCGTTATCATTGTTGTTATTAGCATCATCATTATTCTCATTATTGTTGTTGTTGTATCCTTATCATTATCAGTGCCATCATTGTGATTGTGATCATTACACTTTATTTTCCATCTGTATTCTTATTTCTAATATCACTTTTACAATGGCAACAATTGTGAATAATGAATTTCATTGCTGAGGTTTGGACTGCAAATGTAATGTAAGTTCAATATGATTGTTGTTACTATGCCCCTGTGTTAGTTTATGTCCGTCACTACTGCATCAGCCGAAAATATTTCTCACTATTAAGATTTTTTCTAATTTTGCGTCAATGCACGTCAGCATCTTATAGTCATGAAAATTACATACCGGCAATTCAGCTCCTTAAATATGTTATATTAATTGTTGCACCATTTTGCGAGAAAGAGAGAGAGAGAGAGGGGGGGGGGGGAAGGAGAGCAGACAGAGACAGAGACAAACAGAATGAGAGAGAATGTTTTGGTGAAAAGATATGAAGACTGGATGACCTTTAAAAGCTGTTGTTATAAATGAAAAAACGGTGTTCCAAAACCAGATACCAAACAGATCAAGCAAGAAATAAAAATAAAGTTTTTGCTTCTCATTTTTCTCCACCGTCCCTGTCTGTCTTCTCTTCCCTCATCCCTTCTTTCTTCTTCTTCCTCCTCCTCTTCCTCTCCTCCCCCCCCCCCTTTTGCCATCACCCTCTGTGTCCTTGTGGCTTTTCGAGTCTCTTTGTTTTTTCCACGTTGGTCATCAGTCCCTTTGTCTCCTGGCCGTCGTACCTGCACCGCCCGTTCGCGGCTTTTGTTACCAATCTGTTGACTGGATAAACACAGTCAGATATGTGATGAATGCGCGAATGCGAACGTTCATCTGCGAACGCCGCGCTACGCCTCCAGGGCCTCGGGTTCGGAGTCTGAGCATGGTGGCTTTCATGGGGGTATTGTTAGCCGTCGAGAGCAGGTTACACAAGGGTCTCGTTTATGTCTATTACAATGGATTTAAAAATAGTGTCAATATTTGGGGAGAGTTTTATAAAAGACATGTCGTTAGGCAGGTAGCTTGCAAATGAAAGGGGCCCACTTGTAAATATTTTATTCAAGACTGGTTACATCGCAGGTTAAAGAAGAAGGGTTACCTATGAAAACGAAGTGCCCTATATTATATATTCAAGACATATGGACGTTTGTGTAAGGGTGATGATAAAACATGATGAGAAAGCAAAGTTGGGAATATGATAAGAAAGATAGATAGATAGAGAGAGAGAGAGAGAGAGAGAGATGGGAGGTGGGGGGTTGTGGTAGACGAACAGACGGACTTCTATCTCTCTGAAAGTTCACTGTCTCTCCCCTGTAAAAGCCTGACGCCCGTGCACTGGCGAGTGAAAGAATAAATTACGGGATTAAGATAAGGTTCTTCACGCGGCTGCC
>NW_020869727.1:88971-91471 GCF_003789085.1 Penaeus vannamei | reverse complement strand
TGTGAGTATAAATATATAATATATATAGATACTATTATATAGTATATATAATATGATATATATACACACATACACAAACAGTGCACGTTAGTGATAGTATATATATATTATATATATATATATATATATATATTTATAAGTGTGTGTTATACATAGTATAGTATATCTCAGTTAGACCTATACATATATGTAATAATATATATATATCTGTGTGGTGTGTGTAGGGATATCTTAGTAGTATATATATATAATATATATATAGGTGAAAGTGATAGGATATATAGGTATGAGTGATATGTGTGGTGTGGTGTGTGTGGTGGTCGTGTGTGCGTGTGTGTATGTGTGTGTGTGGTGTGTGGTGGTGTGCTGTGTGTGTGTGTGGGCTGTGGGGTGTGATGCGCACGGGGATGAATACTATATACATTATAAATATATATTGTAGTGCTGATGTGTTGTGATGTGTGTTATGGACATGAATATATAACATTTTGATATAGAGTGTGTTGGTGTGTGTGGTGTGGCTTGTGTGTTGTGTGTGGGTGTTGTGGTGGTGGTGTGTGTGTGTGTGTGTTGTGTGTGGGTGCGTTGTGTGTGTTGTGTGTGTGTGTGTGCGGTATATATATATATTATAATATAGTATATAATTATTAGTGTGTGTATATATATATATGATAGGTATATAGTAGTGAGGTAGGTATATAGTTGCATTGCGGGCTGTATATAGTATATACGTATAATTGAGTGTGGGTAGTATATATATATGCCTCATAGTTGATATATAGTATATATATGGTATATAGTATGTAAGTATATGTAATATATGTCGTGGTGTGTGTGTGTGGTGTGCGGTATATATAGTATATATATAGGTATATGAATATATGTTTATATATTATATATAATATATATATATAGGTATATATCTGTGTGTGTGTGTGTGGGTGTGTGTGGTGTTGTGTGTGTGTGTTGTGTGTGTGTGTGTTGTGTGTGTGTTGTGTGTGTGTGTGTGTGCATATACTATATATATAGGTATATATTAGAAATAGATATATTATAGTTGGGATGGTGAGATTATAAATATGTATATATATATATATATATTATATATTATATATATATGCATATATAGCATATAATGTACATATATATATATATATATATATATATTATAATATATATATATGATTATATATTACCACCACCACCATATTATATATTATAACATATATATATATATATATATATACATATAGGGTAATGGAGTGATATATATATATACACAACATAATTATATATATACTATACATATACTATCAGCACCCTCCCCCATATTCACATCACCATATATAATATATATATATATCATTTATATATATTAGTGGATACTTTACATATATATATACCCATCATATCTCAACATATATACGTATACTACTGTAGTGTGCTTACTATCTATATTTATACCTTACGTAATATATATGGTATATACCTCTATATATATAACCCTATAGGATGGGAAGGAGAGTATTCCATACAGTATGTAGTTATATAAATAAACTATACATATATTAAATGTAGTGGTAGTGTGATTTTGGGTCGATGGCATGATTGATTGGTAATCCACATATAAAAGAAACAATGAAATAATTGTATTCTGGGAGGTCAATAATAACAGCTTAAGAAAATTATAGAAAAACATCAGTTATTTACGTAGTAAAAACACAAAACCTCATCTTCTAAAATTATGAAGAGTCTGGGATGTTGCGATCTCTGAAGGAAACCAATTCCGGAAACCCTACAAATTGTGTTGTGTGTATGTACCACACACACACACATACACACACACACACCACACACACACAACACAACACACACACACACCACACATTCAGGGCGAGAAATGCAGTGCATCAGCGCAGTACAGCTCTTACATGTTGTTAAATACGGAGAGGTTTGAGCAATGGGTGGTCTAGTCTGCTAGCCATGGGTGTATGTAAATGTGTATAGTTCATGTTGGAAGGAAAATTTGGGTTAGAAAGTGAAAGAGAAAGTGAAAAAAGCAGAAAAAGATAGTGTGGCTTGTAAGCTTGTAAGAGAAAGGAGAGGGAAGCGAGAAGGAACGCGAATCCTGCGCATGGTAAGTGCGTTTCGGCGCCTAAAGACAACTGACGTGAGTAAATCTCTGGTTTTTTGTTTTTAATGAGGAACAACTGAGATCAGACGAGAAAATGAACGTTAGCAGAAGCAGCAATCAGAATTGAGGCCTTGAAGCCAAGCGTTGACAACCTGGTAGCAGAATGCCTCAAAATACGTGAAGAGAATGTGAATCTGAAGGAATTGGTAGAAAAACCTGCGTAGAAATACAATTCAGAGAGAAAATATGGAAAAATCTGACCTGAAAGTTAAAGAAACTAAAGCAAAAGTTAGAAGCTGAAACCAAATTTTGGCAACGGTAGTGAAACCGAAGCAAAAAACGCTACAGGCAAAAAGTTGTAGAAGA
>NW_020869727.1:73072-75572 GCF_003789085.1 Penaeus vannamei | reverse complement strand
CACATATGTATATATATGTATATATGTACATATATGCAAACATATAAACATATATATATATATATATATTATATATATATATATATATATATATATATATATATATATATATATATATATATATATATATATATATGTTTGTGTTCCACATTCACGTCTGTACAGTTCATCTTTTAAACCACAGAACAATGCTTACTTCACGTAATTGTTAAATTTCTTTACATTTGTCCAGACATTCACGAGTGTTGCGTTTCCCTGTTCGCTTTGTTGGATCTTGTTAACCGACTCCAATCTTTTATTGCAGATTTCGTGGCTGGAGAGAGCTTAATTTGCAAGCTAGGTTGCAGCGACATTTCGGGCGACATCGACGGTCGGTGCGACGACCGAGCACCGAAGCCGTGTCAGGACTGCCAGCCTGTCTGCGTCGACCCTTTTTTCCGGGTTGCCTTGCTCAACTCGCGGCTTCCTTGGGTCGGGTGTCCGGGCGAGACAAGGAGCAGCGCGGAGGGCGATTTGTTGCGCCACTTTATCGGCGGCGTCGCTGGGGGGCGGCTCTGGCTGGCGCATCAGGATGTAGCCGCGCGGGTTTTCCTACTTCGCGCGCTGACCTTCTTGCCTGTCGGCCTTCGGGAGAGGCGATCTCAGGGCGCTGTGACGTGAGTTTAGATTTGATTACTAAAGTGTAATGCAGACAGAGAAGATTAATCAGCTTGACCTATTTTTTATCAACCTGCAGGATCTAAAACACACATACTATGTGTACGTGTGTGTATATATATAAATATGTGTGTATGTGTGTGTGTGTGGGTGTGTGTTCTTATCCTCTCTCTCTTTCTTTCTCTCTATCTCTCCCTCTCTCTCTTTCTCACACACACATACACACGCACACATACATATACACGCAAATTTCTCTCTCTCCCTCTTTCTCTCTGTTTCTCTCTGTCCTCTCTCTCTCTCCCTCTCTCTGTTTCTCTATCTCTCTCTCTGTTTCTTTTCTGTTTTTTCTGTGTGTGTGTGTGTGTGTGTGTGTGTGTGTGTGTGTGTGTGTGTGTGTGTGTGTGTGTGTGTGTGTGTGTGTGTGTGTGTGTGTGTGTGTGTCTCTCTGTTGTGTCTCTCTCTCTCTCTCTCTCTCTCTCTCTCTCTCTCTCTCTCTCTCTTCTCTCTCTCTCTGTTCTCTCTTTCTCTCTCTCTTATCTATCTATCTGTCTATCTATCTATCTATCTATCTATCTATCTATCTATCTATCTATCTATCTATACACATATATATATTTCTATCTCTCTCTCTCTCTCTCTCACTGACTCTTTCCCCCCTGTGTCTCTCTCTTAATATTTGACTTTCTCACTATGTGCCTCTCTTAACTTCTGACTCTTTATCTCTTTTCTTTCTCTGTATTATCTATATATCAATCTCTATCTATCTATCTATGTCTTTTTGTCAATCGCCCGCCCACTCTCGGCAGTGGCGCTCAGAAGCGTGAAGGAGGCAGGGGACTATCTCCTCTTTTCCTTGGTCATAAATGAACGGCTTATTGATGTTCGTAATATACGCACGGAATACCATGACTGTCGGTTGCGTGTAATTCTTAGTGATCTTTAATACATGGAAATATGATACACAAGTTTGAAAAACACGTTTCTGATGTGTAGCGCATCAAACAAGCAAATAAAATATTTACAGATGTTTAGATATTTTCTAATGATGCATCTGCTATACATGTAATGGTATCGATGTTGCTTTATCTACCTACGAAGAATCAATGTATCGGAATTGCTTTACCTAATTTTGAAGTATCGATGTATCTGTGTCTCGACTCCCATCACTGCCTGCAACCATTATTTTTAAACACGATACAGATATACGTAAGTGACATACGGTTCAGTGCGTAAATTTTCATATTTTCACTTTTGACGCATTTTGCAACGAGCAACGACGGTCCACGTTGACGATCAAGAGTGGGTCTCTGTATACTTTTCTTGTTTCACTCTGTGGCTACAGGAAAGCTAGTTCATTATAAAGATGAACAGGTAAACAAGGGGTCTTCTTAGTGTACTTATAGAACTTCACTCTGCAGAAAGAAAACCCCAAAGCAAAAATGATAAATTATAGAAATAAATCTGCTTGTCTTACTTCAGTCTGCGGTAAAAAGAATACTTCTAAAATAAATGACAACCAGAACCTGAAGAGCAAGAGGTCCTCTAAGTGCACTTGCCTTGCTTCACTCTGAAACAAAATAACCAGACAGACAAAATGGACTGTAAGCGTACTTATCTTGATTCACTCTGTACGAACAACAAAACAGTTAACCCAAAAGAAAATGACAACAATAAACATTTAAGAAAGGGGTCTCTTAGGTGTGCTGTCTTGCCCCACCATGCGATAACAGCGAAACAAAACGAAATTAATAATAACAATAAAAAGATAAGCAAAGGGTCCACTGAGTGCCTTGTTGATTTTCCGGCGGAGGGCCTGAGGTCGGCCTCCTTAAAGGGACAGTGC
>NW_020869727.1:68072-70572 GCF_003789085.1 Penaeus vannamei | reverse complement strand
AATCCTCCTCCCCCCAGATATAACCAATCGGCAGTGTACCAAATAAATGGAAAGGCTGGGAGGAAGGGAAAAGTTCCTCCCACCCAGCAAGTGAGGCGGACTGTGGGCCCTGCTGGGAGGGCGACTGCTGGAGCGCAGATTGGGAACGGGAAATACTCGTCTCGTCTGCGCTCTGGTGGCCGCCAGCCCAGAGTGAAGCTTGTGGGGGGAAAGCCCTCGGGAACCCCACAGGTGGATGAAGGGCACGCAGCCCGCCACCCCCTTTTATATGGGGCAGCGTCGGTGGGGGTGGCAGAGGTGGCATCCACCTGGAGTGACTGCCAGAGGCTGAACCTCAGGTGGGAAGTCAGGGTGGGGGCTTGGAACGTCCACTTGTCGTGTCAGGATGATCGGTTGCCTCTACTGTCGAGGGAAATGGGGAGGCTGAGAGTTGAGGTGGCTGCTCTCTCGGAGGTGAGGAGGCCTGACAGCAGCATAACCTGTGTAGGTGGCTACACCTATTACTGGTTGGGCCGCAGCGACGGCCACCATCTCCAGGGAGTAGCCATTGCCATCTCCAGCAGACTCCAGCCCTCGGTAGTAGAGGTTACTCCTGTTGATGAGCATATAATGGTATTGAGATTGAAGCTACCTTTTGGCTTCATGTCTCTTATTGCTGTGTACGCTCTACCGCATGTTTGTAAACTTGACGTGAAAGAGATGTTCTACGCCAAACTTACATCTGTGGTAGACAGATGTCCCCGGCGAGATATTCGCATTGTTCTGGGCGACTTCAATGCGGTATCTGGCTGTGATCGAGCTGGCTATGAGATGTCTGTCGGTCCCCATGGTTCAGGAGCTGATGCCGGTAGCGAGAATAGCCTCCTTTTCCGGGACTTTGCTAGGTCCCAGAAATTGAGGATTTCTGGCTCCTGGTACCAGCGCCCAGACCCACATCGCTGGACATGGTACAGTGATGCGGGTAATGCAGCCAAGGAGATCGACCACATACTCGTTAGCACTCGTTGGAGGATCCTTCAGAATTGCAGGGTGTACAGGAGTGCTGAGTTCTGTGGTACTGACCATAGATTGGTTGTGGCTACCCTCCGGGTCCACTTCAAAACCCCCAGCGGTCAAATGATCACCCTAGGGTGTTTCATTTGGACAGGCTGAGGAGAGGGAGTGTACCGCGGGTTTGCTGAGGCAATCTCTGATCGTTTCGCAGTGCTTGGCAGTCTGACAGACCCTGTTCTTCTGTGGGATACTTTAAGCGTGAAACGCTTGATGCAGCTCAAGATACGATTGGTGTACGCCCGAGAGCAGTACAGAATTCCATCTCGCGGAGACACTGGAAGCCACAGATGCATGTCGTGCGGCTCGTCTGACAGGGGATCGGGAATTGCACCGTTCTCATGTGCGCAGAACTCGGTCCCTGTTAAGAAGGGACAAGGAACAGTTTATTAGGAGTCTTGCAGAGGAGGTAGAAGGCCATTTCTTAGTAAATGACCTTCGTCCTGCATACCAAGCCCTGAGAAAGCTGAACTCCAAGCCCTCTTCACAGGTGACAGCAGTTCGCTCAGTAAGTGGTCAGATCGTTTCAGATCCTGTTGCGGTGCGGGAACGTTGGGCTGAGTATTTTGAGCAGCTTACCAGGTTGACCACCAACAGTTAACTTGGATGCGGGTAGTGTCGAGATCCCGCTGCCGGATCCACCTATCAGTGAGGACCCTCCCTCCTAACTGAAGTTAGGGGGGCGATTTTCCAAGCTGAAGAGTGGTAAAGCAGCTGGTATCTGCGGCATACCAGCTGAACTGTTAAAGGCTGGTGGTGAACCTATGGCACGGGGGTTACATGCTGTCCTGGCTGCCATCTGGGGTCCGGTCCGTTCCTCCTGACCTGTTGAGGGGTGTGGTCATCCCTCTCTGGAAGGGGAAGGGGGACCGTTGGGACTGCAGCAATCACCGAGGCATCACACTGCTCAGTATACCAGGCAAGGTTCTCGCCCACATCCTTCTGAGACGTATCAGAGACCATCTACTGAGGCACCAGAGACTGGAGCAATCCGGATTCACTCCTGGTAAGTCCACAATAGACCGTATCCTCGCGCTTCGAGTCATTGTAGAGCGCCGTCGTGAGTTCGGGCGTGGGCTGCTTGCAGCTACATCGACCTCAAGAAGGCGTTCGATACGGTGCATCGGGAGTCACTTTGGGAGATCCTGAGGCTGAGAGGAATACAACAAGGATTATTGGACTAATAGCAAGCCTGTATACTGGTACTGAAAGTGCTGTAAAGTGTGGTGGGGCCTGTCGAGCTTCTTTCCTGTTAGTTCAGGAGTGAGGCAAGGCTGTGTCCTTGCACCAACTCTTTCAACACTTGCCATGGAACTGGATACTGGGCCCCAGCCAGCTACTATTCAAAGTCATTGTTGCGGGAGCCAACACTGAACTCAAAAGAACACACACACACACAACAAACAGCAAAAAACCGCTTAAACAACAAACACAACACAGCACACAAACT
>NW_020869727.1:47500-55000 GCF_003789085.1 Penaeus vannamei | reverse complement strand
CTGCTGATCAAGTTGCTCGAGGCTGTCGCTTTCATTACCAACTTCGTAGTGAACCGGAATGACGTGCCTGCGTGTTTGACTTTCCTGTGGAAGAGATCGTTTGTTCATTCATACATACGCAACTACCCAAGCCCTAGTTCTGTTATACTATCCTGGACAATTAGTCACTTTGCTTTTCTTTGTACTCACATTTGACGTAAACGAAGCAGTATCGACGGAGGAGAACCGAGACGATGCCTTAGCGGAAGTTTCCTTTACATTATGAGCTTCACGTTTTGTTTTCCTTCAGTGCTGATATTGAATGCTGATGAAGCCTCATGGCTACCTCCTTCCGAGCTCATGATTTCGTCTTCGATCTCTGTGTGGCTCTTGCTTCCTTTTTCCTCGATGGTCACTGGTACTTTGACTTCTTGGATTGCAATCGTTGGCTTCTGAAAGGTGTAAGACTTTACTAAAATATATATTCTCAATCGCAACTGAAACTCCAATATATATTTCAAAATTAATAACTAAAACGGTTTAAGGAATGAGCTTACTCTTTTGGGAGCCGAAATTGTCAGGACACCGTCAGAAGACATGACCGAAGTGACGGCCTCCAACTGAATGTCTCCAGGAACAACGAAGCGCCGAAGGAACCGCTTGCTGGACTTGGAACCGTCTTCCTTCTTCTCCAAGTGACCTTCGACCACCAGCTCTCGATCGTTCACTGCCTTCACGCTGATCTCTCCGCCGTTCATAAAATCATGAACATCGAGCACAAACTGAAATGAAACATAGAGATCAGACTCATAAAAGTAAAGGCACCACACAATAGATTATAGAGAGCATCTTAAAGGACAAACACAAGCGACTATGTTTACCTTATGGTAAGATTCGTCCTCCAGTGACGTGACAGCCTGGTTCTCCTCTCTAAGATCTCGAGAACGAAGATTTCTGTAGCTTGTGAGAGCATCGAACATGGACGATTCCTCTCCCCAGCTCCTTAGCACCTCCTTTATTGCCCTGTGGAAGTCATCCCTGGTGTCTTGAAACACAGAATCGCTAAAGAAAAGTCCTCTTCTTCTAATAGGGATGAACTTGCTTCCAGATTCGTGGCAACTTGTACTTTCCACAAGGGACGATTTCTCCTGAGACTCGCATTCCCTCTTCTCACCAGACTGCCTTTCTCTATTAACGGAGGTAGATGTTGCAGCACTTGATTCCTTAGAAGTTATGGTTTCAGCCTTCCTTTGCTTTTGCTCCTGAACTTGAGTCTGACTGACGTTCTCTTGAGAGCTTACGTAGGTGTCTGCAGAGGAGCTTCGAGCCTTTTCAGACTCCTTTGTCACAGATCCGATAATCTGGATTGGAATCTTCATCCCATTTGGCTTCTGAGAAGTCTTCTCTTCGCTTGTCTTGGAAGAGTGGAGGCATTCACAATCTTCTTTCCTTTCCTTGACAGATTCGTTGGTAACACTTGTCTTTGTGGAAGAGGAGGAGGATTCCTGAGAAACAGCCCGTTTTCCTTCGACTGTGACCGGGATGCTTTTGGCTTGCTGAGCCTTGCCGTTCTGTCAAATGTAAGATTTTAATCATGAGAAACTTTCTCTTTTCAATCATGCAATATTTATTTACTGTTTAGAGTTCATTTATGCGACCTTAAGGCCAAATATTAAACAAAAATCTTACCTTTGCAGGAGCAGTGATCGTCAGGATACCGTCTGAAGACATGACAGATGTGATGGCTGTCATGTCAGTGTGCTGTGGCAGAGTGAAGCGTCGTCGGAAGGAATAGGACGACAGGGATGAGCTTCCCTCTTCCTTCTTTTCCACACGTCCTTCCACTAACAACTCCCTCTCGTCCACCACCTTCACCTTCACATCTCCAGCCATGAAGTCATGGACATCCAACACAATCTGTGACAAATGTAGTGATGATTAGGACTTCATCTGTACCCACAGTTCAAGTAGTAATGTCCATGTCATCAGAAATGCTCCATCCATTGCTAAATTGGTTTGTGAAGATGAGACGTACCTTATAACTAGAGTTGCCTGATGCGACGGTGACAGCCTGATTCTCCTCCTTCAAGTCGCGGGATCGAAGCTGCCTGTAGTGGTCGAGGAAATCGGCGCCGTCCCAGCGGTCTCTCAGCCTCAGATCGGTGTCATTCCACCTTTCCAGGACCTCCTTGATGGCGGAGTTGAAGTCCTGATGTATATCAGAGAAGAAAGAGTCCTTGAAGAAATTTCCTCTTCGTGTGATGGGCAGGAAAGTGTCCCATGATCCATAAGAGCCAATTTCTGCACCTTCATTCTGAGACGATTTTGTGTACACTGAAGAACTTTGTTTTGAGGCAGAAACTCCTTCCTCAGTCCGTGAGTGAGATGCATTGCTGAGTGGAATCTGTGTGTTCTTAGCCTGGCATCTATTTTCCAAAGAACATCTTGCACATTCACATTCCTCTTGATCCACCTCCAAGGACTTTCCTTGTACGGAGGTGGCCTCGGCAGACGCAGTGGAAGATGTGTTAGAAGATTCCCAGTTCTGCATTCTTGAGGAATTTTCAGTTTTCTCGACGTGGACGGGAATGACGGTGGCCTTCTGCCGTGCATCTTCTTCCTGAAGAAGGAAGAATTTCAGATTGACATTTCACAAAACGATATCGTATTTCATTTTACTTGTATAACTGCAATTCAATTAAGATCCCAACCAGTAGATACTTACAACTTCTGGCACATTGATTATGAGGATTCCATCCGAAGACATGACAGATGTGATCGCTGTCATGTCAGTAAGATGAGGCAAGGAAAATCGTCTTCTGAAGGAGTGTGCAGACATGGAGGATCTTCCCTCTTCCTTCTCCATACGTCCTTCCACCACCAGTTCCTTCTCACCTACTACCTTCACCTTCACATCTCCACCCATGAAGTCGTGCATATCCAGAACAATCTGTGAGATTAACTCCTCAGTAACCAAGTGTATAATGCAGCTGTGCATGCCTTGTGTGAGTGTTTTCAATGTTATCTATCATTTGCCACTGACCATTTTTTCTTTATAAACACAAATTTCATTTCAGACATTGGGGCTTTGTTAACACCTTAATTAACCTCTACTCCATTGATTTGAGTTCATCAAGCTTTCTTTGCTGTTTTATTTTTCATAATACATTCATATTCCTATATTCACGAAATTTAGAGTTGCTGTGTCAGAGAAGTGCAGGATTTTGGTTTGCCGTCAGACTGCAGAGGTTGAGAACCACTTCTCTGAATAAAATCAATTTCGCTATATCTCACATTATGTGTGTGTGCGTGAGTTTGTGTGCTTGTGTGAGTGTGTGTGAACGCCTTACCTTATGACTAGAGCTGTCTGAAGTCACTGTGATGGCCTGGTTCTCTTCCTTCCTGTTACGAGAGCGAAGCTGTCTGTACCGCCCCATGATGTCGCTGTGGCTCCTGCGGTCCGTCAGTGTGAGGTCGTCGTCACTCCATCGGTTCAGAACGTCCCTGACGGCGGCGTCGAAGTCGTGCTGTATATTGGCGAAGAACGAATCTTGGAAGAAGCTTCCCCTTCGAGCGATGGGAAGGAACGTGTCCCAGGACCTCTTGGAGGATCCTCCGCACCGACGGCAGCTCACGCCAGGGGCAGAGATCTTCACGTCGTAACACTTCTGGATGGGCGCCATTACGCTCACTAGATTTTCAGATGAAAGTCACTTCTTTAGCCTCAGGAGGTGCGAGGATGGTCGCTCTTGTACTGAAGAGGCTGAAGACGATCCCGAGCTTTATATGCGGCATCGGAGGCGCGAGTCGGTGACGCGACGGTGTATGTATAGCGTCCGAGGCGCTGCCAAGCCTTTGAGGAGCGTGACTCAGGTCCTAAGAATCATTCTTTATTTCGTGTTCGTTGTGTCGGTCCTTTAAGGCCTTAGTCAGGTCCTTCCTTTAGCCCTATTCCGAAATTCGTATGAAATGGTTGACAGAGTCAGAACGAGTTGATGTGTAAGTCTATGAGGGAAAATGTGTTTCTTTCTATGTTTATGCTTGTGCCATTTAATGTAATTGACATCAAAGAAATAATGAAAATGGTGATAATAATACCAAGAAAAAAAATGATGAAAATTATGACGATAATAAAAAATAACGATAATAATGATGATAATGCAGATGATATTAAGAAGAAAAATAATGATGAAGAACAGTGTCAGTTTCGCTTCAACTGTAATAGAAACAAAGAAAATGATAACGTAAAAAAAAAAAAAAAAAAAAATACGAGGCCGGGAACGATGGCTATGCTAAAGAAAAAGAAAAAAGCTAAGCTTATAGCATTGTTGATTATAATTTCATCGACAGTAATTTCATTCTTACCACTGGCATTAGCATCAGTGTTGTTGGTGTTATTTTTCTATTTTTGTTTTGTACTTTTGTCATCGTTATCGTCATCGTTGTTATTATCGAAATCATTACCATTTTTTTATTATTTCTCTCATCATAGTTTTTTTTTTTTTTTTTTTTTATTTTAAGAATTACCTTATTTGTTAGTATCAATATTACTATTAGTATCAGTATTGCCACCATTATTACCAGTAATAATACTAATAGTATTGGTATTGCTAACGCTATTATTTTTATTGTTATAATCATTACTGTTATTATTATCATCTTTCATATTGAAATACTATTACTATTATACTTATTGGTATAATGACAATTATTAATATCATTGTCATCATTATCATCACCATCATCATTAGCAGTAACACTAATAGTATCAATATCATCATGTTATGATCATTGTTACTATTCTTATTCTTATTCTCATTATTATTCTTAAAATTTCCATAAGCATTGTTCTTGTTATAATTTCATTTTCATTTCCATCGTCAATAACATCATTGTGATCAAAATATCATCATTACTATGACTATTATCATTCTTATTCATATTATTCCTCTTCCAAGTCACATCATCATCCTCATTTAAGTTAATCATTTGCTCTTCATAAGTGCCACTGACTCGACCATAAGAAAAAGAAAATCATTCACAGCCGAAGGGAGTGGCACGCAGTACACCCATTTGGAAAAGAAGCTGAATTCGTCAAATTATCTATTACTTCAAGAGGAAAACGGTAATATCACTCATGAAGGCAAGGAGAGGAGGAGATATATATAAGGTTTAAGATACAAAAACGAACATGTAATATCCTTTCCTTCCTTTTTTGTTTATTTCTATTTTTGACGGACAGAGGGAGAGAGGTAGAGAAAGAGAGATGAAGATATATTAACTATATATATATATATATATATATATATATATATATATATATATATATATATATATATATATATATATATGTGTGAGAGAAGAGAGAGAGAGAGAGAGAGAGAGAGAGAGAGAGAGAGAGAGAGAGAGAGAGAGAGAGAGAGAGAGAGAGAGTGCATGGGCATTAAGCGATCTCCTACGAATACTTGATCCAAGCTTTTATGTTGTCAGCTATGGGACACCAAACGTCGTGCCACTGATACACACATACATATTATATACACGCACATATATTTCTGTGTGTACTGTAGATATGTAGATACAGAAATGGACATGTCTGTATATCGTATATGGGTAAGTATGTATTCATATGTGTGTCGACATCCATGTATATTTGAGCTTTACTCACTGTTCTAATAATTTTTTGTATAAACGCATAGGCTTATATATGTATAAGATTTATATATATATATATATATATATATATATATATATATATATATATATATATATATATATGAGTGTGATTGAAAAAAATACGTACACATTTTTGTCAGGGTTGGAGTTTCCATGAAACATCCACATTCATTACCATATTTATTTAGAAAAACGGTATATTTTCAGTAATGTAAAAAACAACATTACATTTACAAAGGACACATGTACATAAACGTTTCACATAATCTTTTAATACCAAAAATATATTTTAGAATAGATTACGGTCTATAGAAATTGCAGCTCTCAGGAAACCAGTGCAGACTGGTACTTATTGCACAGCTTATGCTTGATGCAGGAACCGGTTCTGAATCTTGGGATCCTGAATCCTCAAAGTCTCCAGCGCCCTTCAGCCCTCCACCTCTGCCCATGCCAGGATAGGACTCCATCCTACTGGGCACTCCTGCGGTCGCGCTGGCCAGGGGCGTCTCCCTTCTTCTTGGAGACGATCGTCAGGATTCCGTCCGAGGACAACACGCAGCTGACGGCGTCTCGCTCGACGAGCTCAGGCAAGGCGAAGCGACGCACGAAGCTCACTCGGGACACTCTGCCTCCGTCCTGCCTCTCTGCTTGACCCTCCACCAGCAGCTCCTTTCCTTCCACCAACCGCACTGTCACGTCGCCGCCAAGGAAGTCCAACACGTCCATCACGATCTGAGGAGAAGTACAGGTTAGGCGGCTGCTTAAGGCGCTTAATGCTATGATATGATGAACTGAGTCATTGGAATGAAGTCAACAACGTCCCTCACAATCCTTTGGCCAGCCATGGTGATAAATAATGACATATGATAAAAGAAGCGACACCTAACAAAGCCATGAATTACCTGATGTGATTCTGAATCCTGAGACACCTACTGCTTGATTTTCTAAACTGACTTTCTGCTGACGAAGTTTCCTGTACTTGTCCAGGCGTCACTTCCACAGGACCATTCATTGGCCTTTTCCAAAACTTGTCTCACAGCCTGACTGTAGTTACGACGAACATTCTCGAGCAGCAATCGTCAGCAAACAGCCCTTCCTGACGATGGCCAAGTTCCTGCTTTCGCAATCCAATCCTGAACTCTTCAAAAGCACACTTGCTCCTGGAATCCCCCGCTGAGGATTCCGCTCTTCCACGCATGTGAATCTTCATCATCCCCGAAGGAAACGCCATAGGAATTTCCAGGCCGTCTCACGATGAATGTGTATCCTTCCTCGTCGTCATCGTCTGACGTGGGGCTCAGCAGGTCTGCAGATGAGCCTTTCTTTTCAGCTTCGTCCTGAGACACGAGCACATCTGCCGGGCTTCTCCGTGACCGGCGCGAACTGCTCTTCCTCCTTACTTTCCAACTGAACTGGAACAACGGCTTCCTTCCTTTGGCACTTCTGTGGAACAAAGCAATGTGTCAACAATGGCTTATCGTTATTATACATATTATTTTTAAAATTTGTCATATGTGTCATGAGGTAAATAGAATTGGTGATCATAAAAGAAATCTACAACAAAAGGAATATGGTTGATGGTGAAATTGCATAATTTTGAAGATAGATATTTGAGTTGAAAGATTAGAGGAAATTCCAAAGTAGAGCCACCTTCTTCGGAGCCGAAACTGTCAGCACGCCGTCAGAAGACATGACCGAAGTGACGGCCTCCACCTCAATGTCTCCAGGAACAACGAAGCGCCGAAGGAACTGCTTGCTGGACTTGGAACCGTCTTCCTTCTTCTCCAAGTGACCTTCGACCACCAACTCTCGCTCGTTCACAGCCTTCACGCTGACCTCGCCACC
>NW_020869727.1:35000-42500 GCF_003789085.1 Penaeus vannamei | reverse complement strand
AAAAGCGGCGACAGAAGCTCTTCCTCGCCGAACAACTGCCTTCCTGCTTCTCTGCTTGCCCTTCGATCACAAGCTCACTTCCTCCCACCAGCGACACTGTCACATCTCCGCTGGTAAAGTCATGCACGTCCATTACAACCTGAGGGAACAAACAACTGACTTAGATAACAACTTGAGGCAATTTTACCTACGCAACATCGACTATCTCAAAAAAACACAACACTTTCTAGTCTCAAGTCCTACCTTGTGAGTGTGTTCATCCTCAGTCACAGAGAATGCTTGGTTTTCTACTTGCAGATTGCGTTGACGCAAATTTCGGTAGACCTGCATGGCGTCCCTTTCACAGGACCATTCATTCGCACTTTCCAGCACTTCCTTCACAGCCTCACTGTAGTTCTGACGTACATTCTCGAAGAAATGGTCTTCGGAAAACAGACCTTTCCTGATTATGGGCAAGTATGAACTTCCTGAAGCGCATTTGCGTTTACTCTTAAGGGAATCAGAAGACACTTTCGCCTCACACTCCGATTTTCCAGCATCATCGGAGACTCGACTGTCCCTCACAGTAACTTGACGCTGCTGATCAAGTTGCTCGAGGCTGTCGCTTTCATTACCAACTTCGTAGTGAACCGGAATGACGTGCCTGCGTGTTTGACTTTCCTGTGGAAGAGATCGTTTGTTCATTCATACATACGCAACTACCCAAGCCCTAGTTCTGTTATACTATCCTGGACAATTAGTCACTTTGCTTTTCTTTGTACTCACATTTGACGTAAACGAAGCAGTATCGACGGAGGAGAACCGAGACGATGCCTTAGCGGAAGTTTCCTTTACATTATGAGCTTCACGTTTTGTTTTCCCTTCAGTGCTGATATTGAATGCTGATGAAGCCTCATGGCTACCTCCTTCCGAGCTCATGATTTCGTCTTCGATCTCTGTGTGGCTCTTGCTTCCTTTTTCCTCGATGGTCACTGGTACTTTGACTTCTTGGATTGCAATCGTTGGCTTCTGAAAGGTGTAAGACTTTACTAAAATATATATTCTCAATCGCAACTGAAACTCCAATATATATTTCAAAATTAATAACTAAAACGGTTTAAGGAATGAGCTTACTCTTTTGGGAGCCGAAATTGTCAGGACACCGTCAGAAGACATGACCGAAGTGACGGCCTCCAACTGAATGTCTCCAGGAACAACGAAGCGCCGAAGGAACCGCTTGCTGGACTTGGAACCGTCTTCCTTCTTCTCCAAGTGACCTTCGACCACCAGCTCTCGATCGTTCACTGCCTTCACGCTGATCTCTCCGCCGTTCATAAAATCATGAACATCGAGCACAAACTGAAATGAAACATAGAGATCAGACTCATAAAAGTAAAGGCACCACACAATAGATTATAGAGAGCATCTTAAAGGACAAACACAAGCGACTATGTTTACCTTATGGTAAGATTCGTCCTCCAGTGACGTGACAGCCTGGTTCTCCTCTCTAAGATCTCGAGAACGAAGATTTCTGTAGCTTGTGAGAGCATCGAACATGGACGATTCCTCTCCCCAGCTCCTTAGCACCTCCTTTATTGCCCTGTGGAAGTCATCCCTGGTGTCTTGAAACACAGAATCGCTAAAGAAAAGTCCTCTTCTTCTAATAGGGATGAACTTGCTTCCAGATTCGTGGCAACTTGTACTTTCCACAAGGGACGATTTCTCCTGAGACTCGCATTCCCCTTCTCACCAGACTGCCTTTCTCTATTAACGGAGGTAGATGTTGCAGCACTTGATTCCTTAGAAGTTATGGTTTCAGCCTTCCTTTGCTTTTGCTCCTGAACTTGAGTCTGACTGACGTTCTCTTGAGAGCTTACGTAGGTGTCTGCAGAGGAGCTTCGAGCCTTTTCAGACTCCTTTGTCACAGATCCGATAATCTGGATTGGAATCTTCATCCCATTTGGCTTCTGAGAAGTCTTCTCTTCGCTTGTCTTGGAAGAGTGGAGGCATTCACAATCTTCTTTCCTTTCCTTGACAGATTCGTTGGTAACACTTGTCTTTGTGGAAGAGGAGGAGGATTCCTGAGAAACAGCCCGTTTTCCTTCGACTGTGACCGGGATGCTTTTGGCTTGCTGAGCCTTGCTGTTCTGTCAAATGTAAGATTTTAATCATGAGAAACTTTCTCTTTTCAATCATGCAATATTTATTTACTGTTTAGAGTTCATTTATGCGACCTTAAGGCCAAATATTAAACAAAAATCTTACCTTTGCAGGAGCAGTGATCGTCAGGATACCGTCTGAAGACATGACAGATGTGATGGCTGTCATGTCAGTGTGCTGTGGCAGAGTGAAGCGTCGTCGGAAGGAATAGGACGACAGGGATGAGCTTCCCTCTTCCTTCTTTTCCACACGTCCTTCCACTAACAACTCCCTCTCGTCCACCACCTTCACCTTCACATCTCCAGCCATGAAGTCATGGACATCCAACACAATCTGTGACAAATGTAGTGATGATTAGGACTTCATCTGTACCCACAGTTCAAGTAGTAATGTCCATGTCATCAGAAATGCTCCATCCATTGCTAAATTGGTTTGTGAAGATGAGACGTACCTTATAACTAGAGTTGCCTGATGCGACGGTGACAGCCTGATTCTCCTCCTTCAAGTCGCGGGATCGAAGCTGCCTGTAGTGGTCGAGGAAATCGGCGCCGTCCCAGCGGTCTCTCAGCCTCAGATCGGTGTCATTCCACCTTTCCAGGACCTCCTTGATGGCGGAGTTGAAGTCCTGATGTATATCAGAGAAGAAAGAGTCCTTGAAGAAATTTCCTCTTCGTGTGATGGGCAGGAAAGTGTCCCATGATCCATAAGAGCCAATTTCTGCACCTTCATTCTGAGACGATTTTGTGTACACTGAAGAACTTTGTTTTGAGGCAGAAACTCCTTCCTCAGTCCGTGAGTGAGATGCATTGCTGAGTGGAATCTGTGTGTTCTTAGCCTGGCATCTATTTTCCAAAGAACATCTTGCACATTCACATTCCTCTTGATCCACCTCCAAGGACTTTCCTTGTACGGAGGTGGCCTCGGCAGACGCAGTGGAAGATGTGTTAGAAGATTCCCAGTTCTGCATTCTTGAGGAATTTTCAGTTTTCTCGACGTGGACGGGAATGACGGTGGCCTTCTGCCGTGCATCTTCTTCCTGAAGAAGGAAGAATTTCAGATTGACATTTCACAAAACGATATCGTATTTCATTTTACTTGTATAACTGCAATTCAATTAAGATCCCAACCAGTAGATACTTACAACTTCTGGCACATTGATTATGAGGATTCCATCCGAAGACATGACAGATGTGATCGCTGTCATGTCAGTAAGATGAGGCAAGGAAAATCGTCTTCTGAAGGAGTGTGCAGACATGGAGGATCTTCCCTCTTCCTTCTCCATACGTCCTTCCACCACCAGTTCCTTCTCACCTACTACCTTCACCTTCACATCTCCACCCATGAAGTCGTGCATATCCAGAACAATCTGTGAGATTAACTCCTCAGTAACCAAGTGTATAATGCAGCTGTGCATGCCTTGTGTGAGTGTTTTCAATGTTATCTATCATTTGCCACTGACCATTTTTCTTTATAAACACAAATTTCATTTCAGACATTGGGGCTTTGTTAACACCTTAATTAACCTCTACTCCATTGATTTGAGTTCATCAAGCTTTCTTTGCTGTTTTATTTTTCATAATACATTCATATTCCTATATTCACGAAATTTAGAGTTGCTGTGTCAGAGAAGTGCAGGATTTTGGTTTGCCGTCAGACTGCAGAGGTTGAGAACCACTTCTCTGAATAAAATCAATTTCGCTATATCTCACATTATGTGTGTGTGCGTGAGTTTGTGTGCTTGTGTGAGTGTGTGTGAACGCCTTACCTTATGACTAGAGCTGTCTGAAGTCACTGTGATGGCCTGGTTCTCTTCCTTCCTGTTACGAGAGCGAAGCTGTCTGTACCGCCCCATGATGTCGCTGTGGCTCCTGCGGTCCGTCAGTGTGAGGTCGTCGTCACTCCATCGGTTCAGAACGTCCCTGACGGCGGCGTCGAAGTCGTGCTGTATATTGGCGAAGAACGAATCTTGGAAGAAGCTTCCCCTTCGAGCGATGGGAAGGAACGTGTCCCAGGACCTCTTGGAGGATCCTCCGCACCGACGGCAGCTCACGCCAGGGGCAGAGATCTTCACGTCGTAACACTTCTGGATGGGCGCCATTACGCTCACTAGATTTTCAGATGAAAGTCACTTCTTTAGCCTCAGGAGGTGCGAGGATGGTCGCTCTTGTACTGAAGAGGCTGAAGACGATCCCGAGCTTTATATGCGGCATCGGAGGCGCGAGTCGGTGACGCGACGGTGTATGTATAGCGTCCGAGGCGCTGCCAAGCCTTTGAGGAGCGTGACTCAGGTCCTAAGAATCATTCTTTATTTCGTGTTCGTTGTGTCGGTCCTTTAAGGCCTTAGTCAGGTCCTTCCTTTAGCCCTATTCCGAAATTCGTATGAAATGGTTGACAGAGTCAGAACGAGTTGATGTGTAAGTCTATGAGGGAAAATGTGTTTCTTTCTATGTTTATGCTTGTGCCATTTAATGTAATTGACATCAAAGAAATAATGAAAATGGTGATAATAATACCAAGAAAAAAAATGATGAAAATTATGACGATAATAAAAAATAACGATAATAATGATGATAATGCAGATGATATTAAGAAGAAAAATAATGATGATGAAGAACAGTGTCAGTTTCGCTTCAACTGTAATAGAAACAAAGAAAATGATAACGTAAAAAAAAAAAAAAAAAAAAAAAATACGAGGCCGGGAACGATGGCTATGCTAAAGAAAAAGAAAAAAGCTAAGCTTATAGCATTGTTGATTATAATTTCATCGACAGTAATTTCATTCTTACCACTGGCATTAGCATCAGTGTTGTTGGTGTTATTTTTCTATTTTTGTTTTGTACTTTTGTCATCGTTATCGTCATCGTTGTTATTATCGAAATCATTACCATTTTTTTATTATTTCTCTCATCATAGTTTTTTTTTTATTTTTTTATTTTATTTTAAGAATTACCTTATTTGTTAGTATCAATATTACTATTAGTATCAGTATTGCCACCATTATTACCAGTAATAATACTAATAGTATTGGTATTGCTAACGCTATTATTTTTATTGTTATAATCATTACTGTTATTATTATCATCTTTCATATTGAAATACTATTACTATTATACTTATTGGTATAATGACAATTATTAATATCATTGTCATCATTATCATCACCATCATCATTAGCAGTAACACTAATAGTATCAATATCATCATGTTATGATCATTGTTACTATTCTTATTCTTATTCTCATTATTATTCTTAAAATTTCCATAAGCATTGTTCTTGTTATAATTTCATTTTCATTTCCATCGTCAATAACATCATTGTGATCAAAATATCATCATTACTATGACTATTATCATTCTTATTCATATTATTCCTCTTCCAAGTCACATCATCATCCTCATTTAAGTTAATCATTTGCTCTTCATAAGTGCCATTGACTCGACCACAGAAAGAAAAAAAATCATTCACAGCCGAAGGGAGTGGCACGCAGTACACCCATTTGGAAAAGAAGCTGAATTCGTCAAATTATCTATTACTTCAAGAGGAAAACGGTAATATCACTCATGAAGGCAAGGAGAGGAGGAGATATATATAAGGTTTAAGATACAAAAAACGAACATGTAATATCCTTTCCTTCCTTTTTTGTTTATTTCTATTTTTGACGGACAGAGGGAGAGAGGTAGAGAAAGAGAGATGAAGATATATTAACTATAAATATATATATATATATATATATATATATATAATATATATATATATATATATATATATATATATATATATGTGTGTGTGTGTAGAGAGAGAGAGAGAGAGAGAGAGAGAGAGAGAGAGAGAGAGAGAGAGAGAGGAGAGAGAGAGAGAGAGAGAGAGAGAGAGCAAAGAGAGAGAGAGAGAGAGAGAGAGAGAGAGAGAGAGAGAGAGAGAGAGAGAGAGAGAGAGAGAGAGAGAGAGAGAGACAGAGAGAGAAGAGAGAGAGAGAGAGAGAGAGAGAGAGCAAGAGAGAGAGAGAGAGAGAGAGAGAGAGAGAGAGAGAGAGAGAGAGAGAAGGAGAGAGAGAGAAGAGAGAGAGAGAGAGAGTGCATGGGCATTAAGCGATCTCCTACGAATACTTGATCCAAGCTTTTATGTTGTCAGCTATGGGACACCAAACGTCGTGCCACTGATACACACATACATATTATATACACGCACATATATTTCTGTGTGTACTGTAGATATGTAGATACAGAAATGGACATGTCTGTATATCGTATATGGGTAAGTATGTATTCATATGTGTGTCGACATCCATGTATATTTGAGCTTTACTCACTGTTCTAATAATTTTTTGTATAAACGCATAGGCTTATATATGTATAAGACTTATATATATATATATATATATATATATATATATATATATATATATATAAATGAGTGTGATTGAAAAAATACGTACACATTTTGTCAGGGTTGGAGTTTCCATGAAACATCCACATTCATTACCATATTTATTTAGAAAAACGGTATATTTTCAGTAATGTAAAAAAACAACATTACATTTACAAAGGACACATGTACATAAACGTTTCACATAATCTTTTAATACCAAAAATATATTTTAGAATAGATTACGGTCTATAGAAATTGCAGCTCTCAGGAAAC
Source organism: Penaeus vannamei (assembly GCF_003789085.1). Taxonomy (NCBI): domain Eukaryota; kingdom Metazoa; phylum Arthropoda; class Malacostraca; order Decapoda; family Penaeidae; genus Penaeus; species Penaeus vannamei. The sequence continues at coordinate 35,719 of NW_020869727.1, read as the reverse complement.
CAGTGCAGACTGGTACTTATTGCACAGCTTATGCTTGATGCAGGAACCGGTTCTGAATCTTGGGATCCTGAATCCTCAAAGTCTCCAGCGCCCTTCAGCCCTCCACCTCTGCCCATGCCAGGATAGGACTCCATCCTACTGGGCACTCCTGCGGTCGCGCTGGCCAGGGGCGTCTCCCTTCTTCTCGGAGACGATCGTCAGGATTCCGTCCGAGGACAACACGCAGCTGACGGCGTCTCGCTCGACGAGCTCAGGCAAGGCGAAGCGACGCACGAAGCTCACTCGGGACACTCTGCCTCCGTCCTGCCTCTCTGCTTGACCCTCCACCAGCAGCTCCTTTCCTTCCACCAACCGCACTGTCACGTCGCCGCCAAGGAAGTCCAACACGTCCATCACGATCTGAGGAGAAGTACAGGTTAGGCGGCTGCTTAAGGCGCTTAATGCTATGATATGATGAACTGAGTCATTGGAATGAAGTCAACACGTCCCTCACAATCCTTTGGCCAGCCATGTGTGATAAATAATGACATATGATAAAAGAAGCGACACCTAACAAAGCCATGAATTACCTGATGTGATTCTGAATCCTCTGAGACACCTACTGCTTGATTTTCTAAACTGACTTTCTGCTGACGAAGTTTCCTGTACTTGTCCAAGGTGTCACTTCCACAGGACCATTCATTGGCCTTTTCCAAAACTTGTCTCACAGCCTGACTGTA
>NW_020869727.1:20000-25000 GCF_003789085.1 Penaeus vannamei | reverse complement strand
AAACTTTGAACTTCCCATTTTCTTCCAGTTTTAAAACGGACAGAGGTGCTCCGCGCGCTCATCAGCCAGGTGCAGTTGCTTATATATGACTCCGCCCCCATTAATGGGGCGGAGTCATAGGAAACTGTAGTACTACACCTCTTGGCGCCGGAAAAAAAGGCCTCTTATTTTCCATATATATAGTTTTTATATGAATACTCTTAGCAATAAAGGCCACTACCTGGCACTGCCAGGTCAGCACTGTTTCAGTCAACAGCCCCAGCCCTTTGATCTTGCTTCTACATGTTTTGTTACCAAGTGTGGGTCTTGTGAGGCCGTTTCCCACAAAGATATTTCATTGATGATCACTTTCCATTAAATAAACTTCTCTCGCAAATTAATAATAAAAAGCTATTTAATTATTAAAATGATTAAAAATAGTATATAACGTAGGTGAGATTCACACGCTAAGGGAATACTAACTAAATTCTCCCTTGCGCATGTGCGAGCTCAGTGCCACGGCCAGTATCACCTCCAGGAGGGAGGGTCGTAGGGGGGAAACCTCCTGCATTAGATAATATATTGACTTAATCGGTACCATGATTACAAAAGAGATCGGGAATTCCACCCTGTACACGGCTGATATCAAGAGTGGCGCAATTCTGATATGGAAAAGACATTCTAGCCATTTCCGATGGAAGTGAGCAGAATTAACCGAACCAAAACAATAGAAATCGAACGAATCTAGTTTCGTTCCGAGAAGCGTTGCTGATGTCTTTATCCAAATTTACCAATTTCCTTATGGGACTACAACTAATCATACATTATTATTTATTGTTGTTGTTATTATTATTATAATTATTATGATTATTAATATTTTATCATTATTATTATTATTATTATTATTACCATCATGAATATAGTAATCGAAATAGTAGGTATGAATATTTTTTTTTGTTTTGCTTTTTCCTAGAAAGGAGACAGTTTGCATCTTCTGACCCATCATGTGTTCCAAAAAATCGTATCGATACTAACGAAAAATAGCAAGAATAGTCGACTCAGTTAACGAATAAACGCAATATGAATGTACCATTTTTATTATGACAATCACTGCCGTTGTACTGTCATCGATATCATTGTCATTCTTAATATCATTATACATTATTATTATCATTATCATTATTGTAATAGCATTTACCATTATAATCTTAAACATCACCACTGGTAGGAATGAGGAAGTCAACCAAGTAATTTTATGCCAATACAGTAAAGTTTTTAGGATCCTGAATTGTTATAGCCCATAATTCTAGCATGTGATATGACATCAGGTATAAGCTATTCAAATTTCAATTTCCATGTAATCATATTATTTTTTTATACAGTGACACTTTCATGTCACTTGACGCTCCGTGTGTGAGACAGCTGGTCGTATTCAAGCGGTACGATACTCTGTGACCCGATGGTTCTTCGTACGCCCGATGAAATCAATGCTCCACCCATTATTTACAAGTATTTGGCATTGCAGAATTCTTTACTTTTGATATGTTATTTGGAAAATAGAATCATACTCATGGCAATATTTCATACACCATTATATTTCCCAAATGTTCACAGATATTTCACTACCAAAAATAATGAAATGTTAATATAAAAATGGATTGAACAGTAGATATTGAAAGTAATGGGTTTCTTAAATAGTTTGGAGGGGAAAAACGACAAGTGTTGGGCACGGCCGCTGAAACGACAAATAAAGGCGTAAGAATAGGTAGAGTCAAGGATTAGGAATATTCCTTTAGCCTTGGGTAGAGTGAAGCTGGAATCGGCCCTTCTCCGGGTGAGTGAGCCAGCGTGACGTGAGCCGGAAGGGGGTTCACTGGGAAGTACCCAATTGGCAGCACCTACATCTATAAACACCACCATCAATATATTAATGCATCGCAGCACACATTCACAGCATTTCATTTCACATAATTTATTTTCACCAACAGCTTCGGAAACAATATAATAAACTGGGTTGATTGTCGATGCCCTTTTAATTAATTTATATCTCAAACTTTAAACTGATATGATGAATATAAATACTTTCTATAAAATATGACTGCGAGGGGCGGAGCCAAGTGGCCCATCACCTCAATCTGACCCCAACCAAACCATGCTCGCGATTCGTGGACGTGACAGGGTCGTGGATCGTAAGAGGCACCCAAACGAAATTAATGGAAAACAAGGGAATCGATACCCTCACCTTTGCACCCCATTACCTTCGAAATTTTATGACCAAAGCCATTTATTACACACTGTGTGTGAGATAATGAGAATGTTAGGGGTGGGGTGGGGGTGCGGATACTAGCCTTGATAGAATGGGACTGAAATAGCAGATTACCCTCTTCCCTTCCCCTTTCCTGTGTTCAGGTTGTTTGAACGTGGGCCACCTTTCAGGGCAAGAAGGGCATGATCTCCCTTAGCCAGGTCTGGCAGGCGACATTGCTTTTGTTGCTGACTGTACACACATATATATCTATGAACATATATATATATATATATTATATATATATATATATATATATATATTATATATATATTGTATGTATGTATGTATATACACACACACGTGTGTGTGCTCGTTTGTGTGTATATAATATATATATATATGTGTGTGTGTTGTATGTGTATATATATGTGTATGTGTGTATATATATATATTGTAGAGTTACGTATTTTTTAGTTACACGAACGCGCCCGGATTCATGGATTCGCTTATGCGAACGGGTGGTCGTGTTGCCCACTTGGGGTGTTCACTTTTTATTTTAATGCCTTTTTCTAATGCCAATTTGGCAAGCCCTTGCCCTTTTTCTAAACGCCCTACCTCCAGGAGACATATTGTAAGTTTTGGGTCCGATAGGAGCTCGTATAGCCCACACTCAAACCTCTTACAATTTGGGTACTTGGCAACCCTGTTGTGACGCGCCGTGGAGTCACCACAGAGGGCAGTTGGTGGGTGACCTTGACTGTGGAGAGGTGTGAGCGGGGAGGACTCTTGATCTTTGATTTGTGCCTCACTGTGATATTTTGTGTTATACTGCAGCACTGCCTTGTTGCCAGTGATTGTCCTTGCCTCATCTGTGATTTTGAGGCTGTAGTAGCAGTAGTGCTTCGTGAATAAAGCCGTGCACATGAACAGTTTTTGTGTCCAGTCCTGTAGGAGGTAGTAATGGCCGGCTTTTCCCATGCCCACATCTTATCTACGGTCCGAGGATCACTTGTCAGCTCCTGTAGCAGGGTGAGTGTCGGTGTCCCCACACTTTTACTACGCTACAGATCGTGGGTGCTAGCGAGGGATAGGGGTTTTGTGTACTTCCCTGCCCACGCCTTGTTTTTATTGTATTGTCTGTTTTTACTTAAATTACATGGGGTTTAAATATCTGTTTTTACTTAAATTTCATGGAGTTTTAGTATTTTCTTGTTTATACTTCATTTTCATGGGTATTTTTTGTTTTATTGGGTTTGTTTCTAGCTGTTAACTTTTACTTTTATGGGTAATTGTATTTTTGGCAGGTTTTACTGCTTTTTCTGATTTTTTCTCAGGGTTCATTTTATGTATTTTTATTATTATTATTATTTTTTCAATTTGCTTGCGTGTTTTATGTCACCTGGCCAGTACCCACTTAACCTTTATAACTTGTGCTATTTATTTAATATATCATAATTTTATTACCAGTGCTCATTGTTTTATGAACTGATTTTCTTTTCTTTTTTGTTGTTGTGGTGCATACATGTATCTTTAAATGTTTTATGCTTGTTATATCCATTTCTGTGATTGTTTTTATCAACTTCGTTTTTATTTTTGCTTTTGTGGTGCATGCATTTGTAAACAGTAATTGTTTTTAGCAAATTGAACATTATTTTTCTGTGGTGCCTGTGTTTGTGGTTTGTGAGCTGTGTTTAGTGAAAAAATGTTTGCCCACAGAGGTATTGATATACTGCCAGTGTGTCGCACCCAAAGTGTAGTGACATCTTTCAGTGCGACGTGGAGGGTTGTGGGCCAGCCTAGAATAGTTTGCGGTCGCGCACTTCACGGACCCAGTTTGCAGTTGCTGCCTGCCATGCCCCGCAGTAAGGCCTCGCAGCCAGGGTCTCGCCACCGACCCCGGAGGACGCAGGACTTGAGGCTGAACCACCCATGGCTTTGGGAGGTGTGCTGCCTGATGCCCGGGCTATTGCAGCTAGTGTCCTAGAACTGCCGCAAGCGCAACTGGCCCATTGGAAGCCCGGCTTATTGACCGTTTGGGTGCGCAGATAGAGGATCAGCTGACTGACATGCAGGCACAGATGCAGATGCAGTCACAGATCCAGATGCAGTCACAGATGCAGGCGTTGGCAACTCTCCTGAAGGGCCAGTAGCCCACACCGTCTACCGCTGTCGAGGGGATGTTGCCAGCCGCTGCTGCTACGCTACCAAATTTGTCGACCGTCCAGACCTGTAACGAGGAGGCTGCTAAGCAGCCGCCTTGTCCGCCTCCGGTGACTGTGAGTACGCAGCATACTGCACCTGTAGCCTCGTACTTGGCTCCTGTGATGGGTGACCAGTCAGACACTGATGCAGGAGAGAGAAGACACACCCTAGGACATCATTGGGTTGCGGCTGCTAGCTCTAGGGAAACAGCTACCTCATCTGCGGCTGGATTGCAGCCACCACCACCCATGTTGTCAGGTCTGTATCGGGGCCTGCGGACCATCTGCAGCCCTCAATGCTGCCTCAGTCGACCCAGTATGTGCCACGCCTGCAGCATCCACTGTCCCCTGCCCATCTACACATGGCATCTCCAGCAGCTGCTAGTTGTATACCTCCCTACTCCCAGTCAGTGCCAGCTCAACCATGTGGTCACGCCTGTCCTCGCTTTACACTGGGCAGGGACGTGACGAGGTACAATCTTTTTGTGGTGAGACGCCTGCCTCCCAAGGCATTCAGCGGAGTCAGGAGCTGGAGTCTTGGATATCCAGCATCGAGCTTTCGACTCAGCCTG
>NW_020869727.1:7500-15000 GCF_003789085.1 Penaeus vannamei | reverse complement strand
ACAGCGCCGCCCATAAGCTTGGGGATCCGCCACAGTTTGGGAGATCTATCCTCTTCCACGCCCGCGTTGGCTCTTTGGTTTCTTCTTTTTCCCTCTGCTCTTTGGTTCTTCTTCCTCTGGCTCATCTTCGTAGTCCTCTTCTTCTTCCTCTTCTCTAGAATCTCTGCCGGATTTCTATAAAGAAGCATATAAAATGAGGACTTTTTCAGGTAAAAGATTGGATTAAGTAATGGGAGAAAGTGTTAATGTGCAATATTCTATGATACATTTGTTTTTGAAAATGGTTCAGTAATAACAATAATTAAGACCGGTGACACACCCAATTAACCCATTGAACTCAAAAATGAAATATTTCGATGGCTGTTAATTTCGTTATCAATTGAGGAAGATTTTTCTTCTGGTAATTTCAACAATATCAACTAAATTATACAAATAGTTATGTATCTAGCTATTTCTGGTGTATTTTGATGCACTCTCATTGGTTAAACATGACATGATGCCCCTTTTTTGACTCCGGCAATATGTGCAATATTGTATGGTACATTTGTTTTTGAAAATGGTTCAGTAATAATAATAATATAATAATAATAAACGAAAAAGAAACGAAAAGCTACATTTGCAATTAATATAGGTAATGTGTTTGGAAGATGTCAACTAGGATTTTCATCGAGATGAAGAGGGCTGCTGCACAAAGGTACCTTGACTAAGACTAACAGCAAACTGAACCGGACGCTGCCTGTTTAGAAGAATTAGTCATCTATGTTTCATACTAGTAATCCGGCAAATAAAGTTAGGAAAGAGAGAAGTAATTGGCTCACTGTATAGACTTGTGGTGCAGGCGGCTGGCATAGTGCGCACTGTCGTCCGCACTCGCACCTCCTGCAAGTGAGGTAGTCGGCCTCCCAACCCTCCTCGATACGCAGCGCTAAAAGCTGCTGAAAGATCTTCCGGTGGTACTTCCGGTGGATCTTGAGTTGGTGCAGTGAGAACACCGATCCATCTGTCTGGTAAGTTAAATGAATTGAGGAAGAAAAGTTAGGAAAGGGAATCTTTGTTGTAAATTGAATGAGGGGCGTGTTTAAGGTGAGAAGAATGAAAGTTCTTGTTTAGCGTTCAGGCAACATGGAAACTGATGATGCTATTTTTCATTTTCATTATTCTTTTCTGCAAACACTTAAAGAAGGGAAAAACAGCTTTTCAAAGTCGTCAAATCATCTTAAGTACTTGTGGGTAATCAGGACAATTTTTATACATATTTACTACTAAGAGTATTCTCTCTAAAAAACATAGCAAGAGAACAGCTGTCCAAAGTCATCAAATCATATTTTGGAGGAATAATGAAATTGGTTGAAAATCAAATTTTTTTTCTTTTTCTCGTGGCCTAAACAAAATGCTGTTTGAAGTAAAGACCCAAGTGAACAATCATGAAACAAACTATCGTTTATGATGTTAATCCACTAACGCCTGTCGACTGTGACTTTAGGTTATCAATTCAACCTACACATAGATGGCGCTTAGCCATCCTAAATTTCACACACACACATTGAGTCCAAAAGGTGTTCTTAGACCAACTGACCGAAAATAATTTTAATAAAATTGTTTTGTTAGCTTAAACAACTCTATAACATGAACTTACGATATGTTCTCGCTAACGCACTTCAAACTCTTAATGTGAACATATCGGTGCTTATGTCAAAGATGAAACTTAAATAACATGATAGTTAATAAACAACATGTGTTTAGGTCCAGACTTTCATTATGTTTGTTCATTTGTCACTGTAAATAAGTGTTGATGATTAAGTTCATATCTAAAGATCAAGCAATAAATCAAAGGTACATTCTCACAATACGCTTCCGACAGAAGAGGACGGCTTACCACTAAAGAACAGAATGGCCAGTGTTGATGAACAGAGTAGCGAGCTGGCTGGTCTTAAGACAGAGTCATCATTCGTATGATAAGATTGTCAGCAATATGATGCTGGTGGATTGTAAGCCCTTAAACAAGTTGTCGGGTGGTGCCTAATGATACCTTCATTTCCAGATCAATGGTTTTGTACCTCGCCAATAGCGATCCAGATAACTATCACATATATGGTTTTAACCTTCAAATTTACACACAGGTACATCCATGCATGTACATATATCCATGGCTGCTCCCTTAATAACGATGGTTATTGTAATGCCAGCTATGCCTCCTTGCAAAGCCATAAAAAAACTGACAAAACTTAATTTTCCAAGAAAACAGAAACTAAGAAAAAGGCATTATTATTTTATCAGCCATCAGATATCACAAAAATAAGTGAATCAATAAGATCATACCCTAAATACATACCTCCACCGCAAGGCTACAACAAGTATTTCCAATGGGCGTAGTTATGTGTTCTCTGTTACCCGGTGCCCTCTGACCAGGCGTTTGCGGGCATGGGACATCAGGTAACTCGTGTGGCCATCCAGACCTACGCAAAGAAGTGAAAGGACCTTGCTTATTTTTTCAGAGAGATTAGATTTTAATTTATCTATTCATTCAACTAATGTCAGGTCTGTTGATGTTGGCAGAAGAATTCACTCTACTATAATTATAAAAAATTATATAACGGTGTCTTCGTCAATGCTATGTATATAATATATATATATATATATATATATATAATATAATATATATAAATGTATATAATATATATATATATATATATATATATATATATTGGGGGAGGGGGGGTAGATGGAGATAAAGCAAGCATGTATCTCTGGCCTGGCACCAGTTGTAATTCCATGAATTACCTAACCGTCTCACATCAGTGAATCCTAAACTGTTAACACTGTATCCCCTTGACACTAAACCCATCCCAAGGACATGGCAGTTTAGTTGCCAGTCAGTTGCTTGTCCAAACATTTTTGACTTGGACGCACAGAAGAGGGGGGTGGTAATTTAATCCATAAACTGCGACATACATCATGTAATGAACAGCGTGTAACTACGACTTACATTATATGTTATGAAGGCTATAATCCCATAACAGTTTAACTGACAGAACCCTACTATGCAGCTTACGGCTTACGGTTAAAAGAGAGAATAACTGATTAGAAGTGGAAACCAACATACCCAGCAGCTGGCGCTTAGCCTTGTTGGAGAGCTCGCTGGGGTCGAGGACGGCAATGAAATCATTGGTGACCACATGCAATTGGACACCCTGAACTAACAGTGCATTGCGTAGTTGCTGGACCGGTGCCGAAGTGCTCTAAGGAGGGAAAGAGAAGTGGAAGGTGTTTGAAGAAGTAGATATGGGTACAACTTGAAAGAACAATGTAGGCAGCATATCTGTCACACAACTTAGGAATTGGTGACAAGATAACAACAAATGAATAATGAAATAAAAGCATATTGAATGACAGATGTACTGGCCATACCGAAACTGTACATCGTGGATGATCACAATCGAAAAGGATGATAGACTTAAGAGCCCGTGGCGAGAAATCGACAGCAGCAGCAGCAGCAACGGCATCAAGTGGAGAAGTCCCAGAGTCTATTACCATTTCCTCGATTCCATCTAAATCTCAACTGGAGGGGTTCCACGCCCAATATATCGGACAAGTACTCTTCTATTCCTGAATAAGAAGAAACGTGAGGTTTGAGTTTTGTATTTATGTACTTTTGGTCTCTTTTTCCTCGTTTTTAAATGCTTACTTCCTGCCATCCTTAAGTAGGGCTGTCACGAGGTCCTGAACGTCTTCCAGGCATTCAAAGTCTGTGATGATACAATCTCCTTCCTAAGATCCTCTGCACCCTGTTCCTCCTCACCATGAAGTGTGCATGGCTCTGCAAAGAGGTCCGTGGGTTAAATCTGTTCTCCAGTTGACAACTTTCGATGTAATGGAGGACAAAATCATTTATGGTAGTTTGTTACACCAATTCTTCATTGTCAATTATGATATACAATTTCATTCTCAGGAGGCAGTGTGGCATCTGTACATATATCAATCTAAAAAGAATGCACATAGGAGATGATAAGATACTGACTGTTGCAAATTGATGATAATTTTGAAAGACTGGGAAATGAAGTTTTCAACAGTACTGACGTCCTGTGAATGCCATGGTATGCTTCATTATGTTTATCATCATAGTAAATCAGCTGCTTACCAAGACAACAAAAATTATAAACAATTATAAGCAAACAGCAGTAGTTCAATTACAGAAGAAAATGAGGAAAACCTACGGCAGTACGACGATATGTTCACCGAAAGTTCGTGATAGTGCCGGAGACAGGTGTGTATGTAGGCAGTCTCAGCAGCGCATATCTTCCCTATGAGACAGGTCTCTAAGTAAGGGGAGCTTGGCACACTAGCAAAGCAGGATCTGTTTAAAAAAAATAATAATATAAATAAAATGTGGATAAGCAAAATATGCTATTACTGATATAGGCTAAAGATTGCTATATACTTAAATTAGTGTTACACTGTAAACAAAAGCAACAATGTTCCCTTTTCTAATTCCAAGGCCTCAAGATCAATTTTTTTTTTTTTTTTGTGTAGTGAAAGACTTTATTTCCTTCATTATTTACCTCAAGGGGGACACAGGGCTGCTGAAAAGATTGCTGCAGTGCTGGTCTTCAGGTGGTGCTGCAAGAGACTCTGGGAGGGCTGAGGAGCACTGCTCGGCAGAGGTCACCCGCCAGCTTTCTGCCCACTCCTCAGCTGAAGCCGGCTAAGGAGAAAGGCTGCTTTTAACTTTTTACCGATCTATTTACGTTTGTTTCTTATTTAGGAGTCGAACAGATTTAATAGGAATCTGAATATAAAGTTTTATTTCACATCAAGATTAACTGGGAACTTTTAGCTTTGAACTGGGAAGGTATTTAATAATACTTATAATAAATTACTAAAATGATAAATAACGTAACAATGGTTATAAAGTAAAGAAAACAAATCATGACACATTAAGCCTGAAAGTCGCAACTTCAAGGCAGACCTCACCATCTCCCAGTCACTGGTCATGAAGTCAGTGTTGTTATCGAAGTCGAAAACCCCGAGGAGCCCGGCGGTGGCAGCGAAGTGCTCGCCTGTGACAGAAAGCCGACACAGGTCCTGGCTTAGGTGACACTCTAAGCTCAGGCCTTCAGAGGACGACACTGTTGCGCGGCCCAGCGTCCAAGTCAAGGTCAGGCCACCGAAATTGATGATTGGACTGCGCACGTTCTTTGAGTTGTATGTCATCTGTAGGAGATCCACAATTTGTGATAGAGCCGCAGGAAGCGATAGAATGCTATGAAAGATTACATGAAGGGATAATGTACTTTATCAGCATTTAAAAAAAATCTGATTACTCACTGAAAAATATAAGATAAATTTGGGTCAACTGAAACTGACTGAAATTGAAGTAATAGTTGAAAACAAAACTATAAATATGTATAAATTGAGTATCAAACCTTGAGATTTGAGTCGATAGTGACTCTGTCTTTTCCCCTAAAGAAAGTGAAGACCCTCTTAGAAGCGGTTTCCAGGTCCTCCATGTGCAAAGTGACAGCCGTGGGTGTATCTGACTGAGTAAGCAAGACCAGCACGTGGTGGCATGAGTCAGTCAGCAGAGGAGAACGTGCCTTCCGTCCCAAGTGATAGCGTTCTCCCAACCCAACACGACCGCCTCACCTGTTGGTACAGTGCTTGCTCATCTCCGTGTGACTAGCTGTCTACTTGATATCTGTTTGCTGTCTGCTGGTAAGGTGCTTGTTATTCTCTGTTCGTTACCATGAGTGCGTCTTAGTAACTGCTGCCGACATGCTTGTTATTTATAACCGTGTGTTAATCTGTCTAACTGGCCATTGATCAGGAGCTAGTTTATCTAACCATATTTGACAGTCTGCTTATTGGGCACTAGGACACTTGTTTATCTGTGCGTATAACTTTTTACTACATGGATTCTAGTTTAACTATTTGGCTGTCTGTTGGCGAGGGCATGTTTATCCATGTTCATCTGATCTACCTGTTGTTTGGGTTGTTTGTCTCATCGTCTGCTGCATGGAATCTTGTTCATCTTCGAGCTACTAACTGATCTACAGCACAGGTGCAATAATTGTTTATGCGTGTGACCGTTTACTGTTTTAGATGATGTAGCACTTGTCTATTCATGTACCTGACTGTCTGCTGATGGGGTGCCAGTTTATGTATGCATCAGGCTCTCGGTAAATTACATATTTTAACTGTGTCTGTCTGCACTTGTTTATCTGATTTATCCACCTGCTAGTTTGCATATGTATGTGGCTGTACCTGTATCCTAGTAAAGAACTTGTTTGCTTCTGTGTACTTGTTTATCTCTGTGTCTGATTCTTTTGAGTGTCACACAGGTTAGATATGAACTAGGGTCCCTTTAAGGCCGTCTGGCGGGGCCTTTTGCAGCTGGAAATCTGTCTGGCATTGTTTATTCCTTACTTTGGGAGGGTGTCTGGTCATTTGAAACTGGTTCGAGTGATATCTCTAATGTTTAACCCAGGTTAAATATAAACTAAGGGCGTCTGCAGAAGGAATTTGTCTGGCACTGTTTATTCTATGCCCCGGGGAATATGTATGAAATTTTGACACTGGTCTCGAGTGGTACTTTAAATGTTTAATCCAGGTCAAATATAAGGGCTCTTTATGAGCATCATTTGGTAAAATGTGTGACATACACTTTCAACTTAAATTAGTTTCAGATGGTAGCTCGTATGTAGCACATTTTTGGAACCCTCTGTAAGGGCCCCAGAGGACACAAGCAACAGAGGGTCCCCAGCAGATATCCATATCTGCATGTTGTACGTTAAACATTGACCGCCCTTATATTGGTACCTCATTCATTTAACCTAACTGCTCTGGACTGCCGAGACAAGAGAGAGAGAGACAGAAGAGAGAGAGAGAGAGAGAGAGAGAGAGAAGAGAGAAAAGAAGAAGAGAGAGAGAGAAAGAAAAGAAAGAAGAGAGAAAGAGGAGAGAGAGAAAGAGATAAAAAAAAAGAGAGAAAAGAGAGAAGAGAAAGAGAAGAGAGAGAAAGAGACTCCTGAGGGTCAAGGATTAATTTCGCGTGTCCTCAACGCTAGGGGACTCCCGATCCACTCTTGAAAGCTTCAGCACAGTTGACCAGGGGGGCCCTGACCAGACCTTCCCCTTGACGCTCCACACTCGCGTTACCGCTCGGCGCGCCCTTGGGCTCCCTTTGCCCACAACTGCACAAGCACGAGACAGCCATGCACGCTACGCAGCCACTTCAACCAATAAAGAAAGAAAACCAGAATTGTGTCTCCATAACTCACCAAAGTCAGGGACAACAAAAAAACCCTGACAGAGAGAGAGAGAAGAGATAGAAGAGAAAAGAGAGAAAGAGAGCGAGAAGAGAGAGAGAGAGAGAGTGAGAAATCAGAAAATTAAAGAGAGAGCTATATATGTAATAAATAGATAGAGAGAGAATGTGAAAGGTAGATAGAGATAGAGAGAATGCGAATCAGAAATAAACATCAATTGCTTATCCTACCGTAG
>NW_020869726.1:192612-197612 GCF_003789085.1 Penaeus vannamei | reverse complement strand
TTAAATAGTTTGGAGGGGGAAAAACGACAAGGTGTTGGGCACCGGCCGCTGAAACGACAAATAAAGGCGTAAGAATAGGTAGAGTCAAGGATTAGGGAATATTCCTTTAGCCTTGGGTAGAGTGAAGCTGGAATCGGCCCTTCTCCGGGTGAGTGAGCCAGCGTGACGTGAGCCGGGAAGGGGGTTCACTGGGAAGTACCCAATCTGGCAGCACCTACATCCTATAAACACCACCATCAATATATTAATGCATCGCAGCACACATTCACAGCATTTCATTTCACATAATTTATTTTCACCAACAGCTTCGGAAACAATATAATAAACTGGGTTGATTGTCGATGCCCTTTTAATTAATTTATATCTCAAACTTTAAACTGATATGATGAATATAAATACTTTCTATAAAAATATGACTGCGAGGGGCGGAGCCAAGTGGCCCATCACCCTCAATCTGACCCCAACCAAACCATGCTTCGCGATTCGTGGACGTGACAGGGTCGTGGATCGTAAGAGGCACCCAAACGAAATTAATGGAAAACAAGGGAATCGATACCCTCACCTTTGCACCCCATTACCTTCGAAATTTTATGACCAAAGCCATTTATTACACACTGTGTGTGAGATAATGAGAATGTAGGGGTGGGGGTGGGGGGGTGCGGATACTAGCCTTGATAGAATGGGACTGAAATAGCAGATTACCCTCTTCCCCTTCCCCCTTTCCTGTGTTCAGGTTGTTTGAACGTGGGCCACCTTTCAGGGCAAGAAGGGCATGATCTCCCTTAGCCAGGTCTGGCAAGGCGACATTGCTTTTGTTGCTGACTGTACACACATATATATCTATGAACATATATATATATATATATATATATATATATATATATATATATATTATATATATATGTATGTATGTATGTATATACACACACACGTGTGTGTGCTCGTTTGTGTGTATATATATATATATATATGTGTGTGTGTGTGTATGTGTATATATATGTGTATGTGTGTATATATATATATTGTAGAGTTACGTATTTTTAGTTACACGAACGCGCCCGGATTCATGGATTCGCTTATGCGAACGGGTGGTCGTGTTGCCCACTTGGGGTGTTCACTTTTTATTTTAATGCCTTTTTCTAATGCCAATTTGGCAAGCCCTTGCCCTTTTTCTAAACGCCCTACCTCCAGGAGACATATTGTAAGTTTTGGGTCCGATAGGAGCTCGTATAGCCCACACTCAAACCTCTTACAATTTGGGTACTTGGCAACCCCTGTTGTGACGCGCCGTGGAGTCACCACAGAGGGCAGTTGGTGGGTGACCTTGACTGTGGAGAGGTGTGAGCGGGGAGGACTCTTGATCTTTGATTTGTGCCTCACTGTGATATTTTGTGTTATACTGCAGCACTGCCTTGTTGCCAGTGATTGTCCTTGCCTCATCTGTGATTTTGAGGCTGTAGTAGCAGTAGTGCTTCGTGAATAAAGCCGTGCACATGAACAGTTTTTGTGTCCAGTCCTGTAGGAGGTAGTAATGGCCGGCTTTTCCCCATGCCCACATCTTATCTACGGTCCGAGGATCACTTGTCAGCTCCTGTAGCAGGGTGAGTGTCGGTGTCCCCACACTTTTACTACGCTACAGATCCGTGGGTGCTAGCGAGGGATAGGGGTTTTGTGTACTTCCCTGCCCACGCCTTGTTTTTATTGTATTGTCTGTTTTTACTTAAATTACATGGGGTTTAAATATCTGTTTTTACTTAAATTTCATGGAGTTTTAGTATTTTCTTGTTTTATACTTCATTTTCATGGGTATTTTTTTGTTTTATTGGGTTTGTTTCTAGCTGTTAACTTTTACTTTTATGGGTAATTGTATTTTTGGCAGGTTTTACTGCTTTTTCTGATTTTTTCTCAGGGTTCATTTTATGTATTTTTATTATTATTATTATTTTTTTCAATTTTGCTTGCGTGTTTTATGTCACCTGGCCAGTACCCACTTAACCTTTATAACTTGTGCTATTTTATTTAATATATCATAATTTTATTACCAGTGCTCATTGTTTTATGAACTGATTTTCTTTTCTTTTTTGTTGTTGTGGTGCATACATGTATCTTTAAATGTTTTATGCTTGTTATATCCATTTCTGTGATTGTTTTTATCAACTTCGTTTTTATTTTTGCTTTTGTGGTGCATGCATTTGTAAACAGTAATTGTTTTTAGCAAATTGAACATTATTTTTCTGTGGTGCCTGTGTTTGTGGTTTGTGAGCTGTGTTTAGTGAAAAAATGTTTGCCCACAGAGGTATTGATATACTGCCAGTGTGTCGCACCCAAAGTGTAGTGACATCTTTCAGTGCGACGTGGAGGGTTGTGGGCCAGCCTAGAATAGTTTGCGGTCGCGCACTTCACGGACCCAGTTTGCAGTTGCTGCCTGCCATGCCCCGCAGTAAGGCCTCGCAGCCAGGGTCTCGCCCACCGACCCCGGAGGACGCAGGACTTGAGGCTGAACCACCCATGGCTTTGGGAGGTGTGCTGCCTGATGCCCGGGCTATTGCAGCTAGTGTCCTAGAACTGCCGCAAGCGCAACTGGCCCAATTGGAAGCCCGGCTTATTGACCGTTTGGGTGCGCAGATAGAGGATCAGCTGACTGACATGCAGGCACAGATGCAGATGCAGTCACAGATCCAGATGCAGTCACAGATGCAGGCGTTGGCAACTCTCCTGAAGGGCCAGTAGCCCACACCGTCTACCGCTGTCGAGGGGATGTTGCCAGCCGCTGCTGCTACGCTACCAAATTTGTCGACCGTCCAGACCTGTAACGAGGAGGCTGCTAAGCAGCCGCCTTGTCCGCCTCCGGTGACTGTGAGTACGCAGCATACTGCACCTGTAGCCTCGTACTTGGCTCCTGTGATGGGTGACCAGTCAGACACTGATGCAGGAGAGAGAAGACACACCCTAGGACATCATTGGGTTGCGGCTGCTAGCTCTAGGGAAACAGCTACCTCATCTGCGGCTGGATTGCAGCCACCACCACCCATGTTGTCAGGGTCTGTATCGGGGCCTGCGGACCATCTGCAGCCCTCAATGCTGCCTCAGTCGACCCAGTATGTGCCACGCCTGCAGCATCCACTGTCCCCTGCCCATCTACACATGGCATCTCCAGCAGCTGCTAGTTGTATACCTCCCTACTCCCAGTCAGTGCCAGCTCAACCATGTGGTCACGCCTGTCCTCGCTTTACACTGGGCAGGGGACGTGACGAGGTACCAATCTTTTGTGGTGAGACGCCTGCCTCCCAAGGCATTCAGCGGAGTCAGGAGCTGGAGTCTTGGATATCCAGCATCGAGCTTTCGACTCAGCCTGCCACCTCCAAGGCTTACATCTGCATGGCACGTAGCAGGATAAGCAGATATGCCTGGTCAGTGCTGAACAGTCCTGTGTTCGCCAACATCCAGGACTGGGTGAGTTTCAAGGCTCGACTCCGGGACCAGTTCCGTGGTGTGGCCACGGCTCAGCACTTGTACGATATGCATGGCCAAGCAAGGATGGCAGTAGGTCAGGGGCCACTGGACTTCGTTCATGCAGTGGAACTGGCAGTGGAGCAAGGTGTGTGTGACTATCCCAAAGACATCGGAAATACTGAAGGCCTGATGCAGCGCACCTTCCGGGAAGGACTGCCTGGTTGGCTTCGGGGTCAGCTGCTCTGGCACGACTTCTCCACACGCAAGATGGCCGAGAAGTGCCAGGCTGTCTGGGACTGTGGTTGGGGCGAGACACACCCTGCCTGATGTTCACGGGCTCCTGAGGATGGGATGGTCATCGAGTTTATGGCCACCCCAGCCTAGCATACGTGACAGGATGGCCCTGGGCTTGTACCACCCAGGGTAGTATCCTGATGCAACCACACCTGGCCTGGAGTTCTACGGGGCCCTTCTACCACAAACGGCGCTGGTTGGTGGGACACCTGCGTCTGCTGTTCCTGACAGGTTCACAGCCAGCTCGAACCCCTACCGCGGGCGGCCGTGCTAGCACACCGGGAGCTGAACAGCCAGCCAAGAACTAGGTTCATTGGACGGCCCATGATAGTCCTTGAGGTGGAGGGTGAGCCGTTTTCCTGCTTTTTGGACACAGGCTCAGAGGTGACGATGGTCATAACCGGATTCCAACTTTATTACATTCGGTTGACTCCTGTCTATTATCTTACTCTCATTGATCGTAACCAATTAGCAATCAGCACCTCTTTGGAAATCCGTCATCCATGTTCCAGATTAAAACTAAAATCATTGTAATACATTCATACCACGTACATACAGCTAGCATGCCCACTGTCACGTGTTCTATTGTGTCAGTCTTATCAGTTATCTTGAGTTTTACTTTTTATTATAACTCCTGTATTAATCTGGTGATAACAGCATGTTTCATGTTAAGTTATCCTGAAGCATATAAAGATATCTGGAGAGAGAGAGAGAGAGAGAGAGAGAGAGAGAGAGAGAGAGAGAGAGAGAGAGAGAGAGAGAGAGAGAGAGAGAGAGCTTGTAGAGGGAGATAAACAAAGGTTTTTGTCGAGGGGCTTAAGAATAAAAGGGTCTGATTAAGTAAAAACAACTGGCCACATTACTAGATTTAAACTTACCATTAACTACCATAAAGTTAACGGCACAACTTTAAATTAACTTTACTTCATACAAGATTTCGTACATAAAGGCGCTTTCATAACCGTGCTTATTTTGAAATTTAAGTTTTGCCACTGAATTGTGCCACTGGCAGTTTCTTTTAATGTAAGTGAAGAAACACTGAATAAATTGTTCTTAACATTAGTTTTCTTAATGTTGGGATTATCTAAAATACATAGAGTTAAGCGTTCTATTTCATACACCGACTTAAAACATGATTTTGTCATGCCCATGCATTCACTTGGCACCGATCAGCAAACCTTGCTAGGCTAACGGCCAAGTGAACGATTCCTTGGGTGTTGACCAACACGTTCCTAGCCTAACAGACCAACCGG
>NW_020869726.1:182612-187612 GCF_003789085.1 Penaeus vannamei | reverse complement strand
TTAGACCAACTGACCGAAAATAATTTTAATAAAATTGTTTTGTTAGCTTAAACAACTCTATAACATGAACTTACGATATGTTCTCGCTAACGCACTTCAAACTCTTAATGTGAACATATCGGTGCTTATGTCAAAGATGAAACTTAAATAACATGATAGTTAATAAACAACATGTGTTTAGGTCCAGACTTTCATTATGTTTGTTCATTTGTCACTGTAAATAAGTGTTGATGATTAAGTTCATATCTAAAGATCAAGCAATAAATCAAAGGTACATTCTCACAATACGCTTCCGACAGAAGAGGACGGCTTACCACTAAAGAACAGAATGGCCAGTGTTGATGAACAGAGTAGCGAGCTGGCTGGTCTTAAGACAGAGTCATCATTCGTATGATAAGATTGTCAGCAATATGATGCTGGTGGATTGTAAGCCCTTAAACAAGTTGTCGGGTGGTGCCTAATGATACCTTCATTTCCAGATCAATGGTTTTGTACCTCGCCAATAGCGATCCAGATAACTATCACATATATGGTTTTAACCTTCAAATTTACACACAGGTACATCCATGCATGTACATATATCCATGGCTGTCTCCCTTAATAACGATGGTTATTGTAATGCCAGCTATGCCTCCTTGCAAAGCCATAAAAAAACTGACAAAACTTAATTTTCCAAGAAAACAGAAACTAAGAATAAAGGCATTATTATTTTATCAGCCATCAGATATCACAAAAATAAGTGAATCAATAAGATCATACCCTAAATACATACCTCCACCGCAAGGCTACAACAAGTATTTCCAATGGGCGTAGTTATGTGTTCTCTGTTACCCCGGTGCCCTCTGACCAGGCGTTTGCGGGCATGGGACATCAGGTAACTCGTGTGGCCATCCAGACCTACGCAAAGAAGTGAAAGGACCTTGCTTATTTTTTCAGAGAGATTAGATTTTAATTTATCTATTCATTCAACTAATGTCAGGTCTGTTGATGTTGGCAGAAGAATTCACTCTACTATAATTATAAAAATTATATAACGGTGTCTTCGTCAATGCTATATATATATATATATATATATATATATATATATATATAAATGT
Organism: Penaeus vannamei; assembly: GCF_003789085.1. NCBI lineage: Eukaryota > Metazoa > Arthropoda > Malacostraca > Decapoda > Penaeidae > Penaeus > Penaeus vannamei. The sequence continues at coordinate 186,515 of NW_020869726.1, read as the reverse complement.
ATATATATATATATATATATATATATATATATATATATATATATATTGGGGGAGGGGGTAGATGGAGATAAAGCAAGCATGTATCTCTGGCCTGGCACCAGTTGTAATTCCATGAATTACCTAACCGTCTCACATCAGTGAATCCTAAACACTGTTAACACTGTATCCCCTTGACACTAAACCCATCCCCAAGGACATGGCAGTTTAGTTGCCAGTCAGTTGCTTGTCCAAACATTTTTGACTTGGACGCACAGAAGAGGGGGGTGGTAATTTAATCCATAAACTGCGACATACATCATGTAATGAACAGCGTGTAACTACGACTTACATTATATGTTATGAAGGCTATAATCCCATACCACAGTTTAACTGACAGAACCCTACTATGCAGCTTACGGCTTACGGGTTAAAAGAGAGAATAACTGATTAGAAGTGGAAACCAACATACCCAGCAGCTGGCGCTTAGCCTTGTTGGAGAGCTCGCTGGGGTCGAGGACGGCAATGAAATCATTGGTGACCACATGCAATTGGACACCCTGAACTAACAGTGCATTGCGTAGTTGCTGGACCGGTGCCGAAGTGCTCTAAGGAGGGAAAGAGAAGTGGAAGGTGTTTGAAGAAGTAGATATGGGTACAACTTGAAAGAACAATGTAGGCAGCATATCTGTCACACAACTTAGGAATTGGTGACAAGATAACAACAAATGAATAATGAAATAAAAGCATATTGAATGACAGATGTACTGGCCATACCGAAACTGTACATCGTGGATGATCACAATCGAAAAGGATGATAGACTTAAGAGCCCGTGGCGAGAAATCGACAGCAGCAGCAGCAGCAACGGCATCAAGTGGAGAAGTCCCAGAGTCTATTACCATTTCCTCGATTCCATCTAAATCCTCAACTGGAGGGGTTCCACGCCCAATATATCGGACAAGTACTCTTCTATTCCTGAATAAGAAGAAACGTGAGGTTTGAGTTTTGTATTTATGTACTTTTGGTCTCTTTTTCCTCGTTTTTAAATGCTTACTTCCTGCCATCCTTAAGTAGGGCTGTCACGAGGTCCTGAACGTCTTCCAGGCATTCAAAGTCTGTGATGATGACAATCTCCTTCCTAAGATCCTCTGCACCCTGTTCCTCCTCACCATGAAGTGTGCATGGCTCTGCAAAGAGGTCCGTGGGTTAAATCTGTTCTCCAGTTGACAACTTTCGATGTAATGGAGGACAAAATCATTTATGGTAGTTTGTTACACCAATTCTTCATTGTCAATTATGATATACAATTTCATTCTCAGGAGGCAGTGTGGCATCTGTACATATATCAATCTAAAAAGAATGCACATAGGAGATGATAAGATACTGACTGTTGCAAATTGATGATAATTTTGAAAGACTGGGAAATGAAGTTTTCAACAGTACTGACGTCCTGTGAATGCCATGGTATGCTTCATTATGTTTATCATCATAGTAAATCAGCTGCTTACCAAGACAACAAAAATTATAAACAATTATAAGCAAACAGCAGTAGTTCAATTACAGAAGAAAATGAGGAAAACCTACGGCAGTACGACGATATGTTCACCGAAAGTTCGTGATAGTGCCGGAGACAGGTGTGTATGTAGGCAGTCTCAGCAGCGCATATCTTCCCTATGAGACAGGTCTCTAAGTAAGGGGAGCTTGGCACACTAGCAAAGCAGGATCTGTTTAAAAAAAATAATAATATAAATAAAATGTGGATAAGCAAAATATGCTATTACTGATATAGGCTAAAGATTGCTATATACTTAAATTAGTGTTACACTGTAAACAAAAGCAACAATGTTCCCTTTTCTAATTCCAAGGCCTCAAGATCAATTTTTTTTTTTTTTTTTGTGGTAGTGAAAGACTTTATTTCCTTCATTATTTACCTCAAGGGGGACACAGGGCTGCTGAAAAGATTGCTGCAGTGCTGGTCTTCAGGTGGTGCTGCAAGAGACTCTGGGAGGGCTGAGGAGCACTGCTCGGCAGAGGTCACCCGCCAGCTTTCTGCCCACTCCTCAGCTGAAGCCGGCTAAGGAGAAAGGCTGCTTTTAACTTTTTACCGATCTATTTACGTTTGTTTCTTATTTAGGAGTCGAACAGATTTAATAGGAATCTGAATATAAAGTTTTATTTCACATCAAGATTAACTGGGAACTTTTAGCTTTGAACTGGGAAGGTATTTAATAATACTTATAATAAATTACTAAAATGATAAATAACGTAACAATGGTTATAAAGTAAAGAAAACAAATCATGACACATTAAGCCTGAAAGTCGCAACTTCAAGGCAGACCTCACCATCTCCCAGTCACTGGTCATGAAGTCAGTGTTGTTATCGAAGTCGAAAACCCCGAGGAGCCCGGCGGTGGCAGCGAAGTGCTCGCCTGTGACAGAAAGCCGACACAGGTCCTGGCTTAGGTGACACTCTAAGCTCAGGCCTTCAGAGGACGACACTGTTGCGCGGCCCAGCGTCCAAGTCAAGGTCAGGCCACCGAAATTGATGATTGGACTGCGCACGTTCTTTGAGTTGTATGTCATCTGTAGGAGATCCACAATTTGTGATAGAGCCGCAGGAAGCGATAGAATGCTATGAAAAGATTACATGAAGGGATAATGTACTTTATCAGCATTTAAAAAAAATCTGATTACTCACTGAAAAATATAAGATAAATATTGGGTCAACTGAAACTGACTGAAATTGAAGTAATAGTTGAAAACAAAACTATAAATATGTATAAATTGAGTATCAAACCTTGAGATTTGAGTCGATAGTGACTCTGTCTTTTCCCCTAAAGAAAGTGAAGACCCTCTTAGAAGCGGTTTCCAGGTCCTCCATGTGCAAAGTGACAGCCGTGGGTGTATCTGACTGAGTAAGCAAGACCAGCACGTGGTGGCATGAGTCAGTCAGCAGAGGAGACACGTGCCTTCCGTCCCAAGTGATAGCGTTCTCCCAACCCAACACGACCGCCTCACCTGTTGGTACAGTGCTTGCTCATCTCCGTGTGACTAGCTGTCTACTTGATATCTGTCTTGCTGTCTGCTGGTAAGGTGCTTGTTATTCTCTGTTCGTTACCATGAGTGCGTCTTAGTAACTGCTGCCGACATGCTTGTTATTTATAACCGTGTGTTAATCTGTCTAACTGGCCATTGATCAGGAGCTAGTTTATCTAACCATATTTGACAGTCTGCTTATTGGGCACTAGGACACTTGTTTATCTGTGCGTATAACTTTTTACTACATGGATTCTAGTTTAACTATTTGGCTGTCTGTTGGCGAGGGGCATGTTTATCCATGTTCATCTGATCTACCTGTTGTTTGGGTTGTTTGTCTCATCGTCTGCTGCATGGAATCTTGTTCATCTTCGAGCTACTAACTGATCTACAGCACAGGTGCAATAATTGTTTATGCGTGTGACCGTTTACTGTTTTAGATGATGTAGCACTTGTCTATTCATGTACCTGACTGTCTGCTGATGGGGTGCCAGTTTATGTATGCATCAGGCTCTCGGTAAATTACATATTTTAACTGTGTCTGTCTGCACTTGTTTATCTGATTTATCCACCTGCTAGTTTGCATATGTATGTGGCTGTACCTGTATCCTAGTAAAGAACTTGTTTGCTTCTGTGTACTTGTTTATCTCTGTGTCTGATTCTTTTGAGTGTCACACAGGTTAGATATGAACTAGGGTCCCCTTTAAGGCCGTCTGGCGGGGCCTTTGCAGCTGGAAATCTGTCTGGCATTGTTTATTCCTTACTTTGGGGAGGGTGTCTGGTCATTTGAAACTGGTTTCGAGTGATATCTCTAATGTTTAACCCAGGTTAAATATAAACTAAGGGCGTCTGCAGAAGGGAATTTGTCTGGCACTGTTTATTCTATGCCC
>NW_020869726.1:172950-177512 GCF_003789085.1 Penaeus vannamei | reverse complement strand
GACACTAGAACAGACGAGCACGAGCTAATTAATGTTTTAAATATATAACGCATGTGACATTAATATGAATTTGTGTATATATTATATATATAGTCGTGTGTACTATGTGCAAAGTCACGGGAACCATTTGCTCTCGGCACTTCCAACCCCTCCCCGAGAGCGCCGAGACATGAGTCAAATACAGACGCTAATGGCTTTGCTGTGTTAACGCCAAGAATAAATCCGTTTGGTTTCCATGCGCCTGAACTTCCTTTGACCTCCCTTTGAGGCAAAAATGAAGGTCTCTGCCTTCTCGACTTGTGGCTAAATCTGGAGGGTTTCATTTACATTCCAGAGTTGGGGTTTTTATTGTGTGGTATTCTCTGGTTAAATGTTCCTGTGGATGGCTATGTTTATAATTGGTATGCACAGATAATGATATAGAATGCATTTCCATGAATGTCCAAGTGAGCGAGAGAGAAAGAGAGAGAGAGAGAGATTATTTATAAAATCGATTATTCAAATCCATAAAACCATTAACAGGAAACAATGAATAAAAATTAAGCTATATAATGATATACTGTACATAAACAAAGCTATGTGTTCACCTATAATCAGTTCACTTGAAAATAGGTTTGAATTACATTACTATATATGGGATAATGAATTACGTTTATCGAGAGTTATTAGCATTTACCCCATATTAGAGAAACAATATTGTTATACTGAATATAACTACATGAATACTTCGCACCGTGAGTGTTGATCGTGTCTATTGTGATGATAGTGTGTAGTGTGTAGTGATATGGGAAATAGGTAGATGATGTAGGTAGTGATGTGTGTGTGGATAGTGTAGTATTGAGGTGGGTGCTGGGTATGAATGTGCTACAGTGAGTTATTATAGTTGTAATGAAGATGTCTATGAATTATTATATATTATGTATTCATACAATTGTGTCCTTAGAATAAGAGAAAGTATAAGGAAATTACGATAGAGAGGGAAGTGACGTTTTGCGTAAACTACTACCTATTGATAACAGAAGTAAAGGCAAACGCAGGAATACGAAGTGCAGTAATTGAAACTGGAGTGTTCGGAGATTAGATAATGGCCCGTAGCTCAATCAAAAATCAGTTATCAAAGCGCATTTCAAAAACTTAATTTAATATCGGGACAGACAGTAAACAAGCCTAGATAACACTTATCTGAAGGTGACACCGAGCGTAGAATCCTGCGAGTGAAAATTACCTATTTACTCTTTTATATTATTTGTAACTTTATTTCAAAACATCATGGTTCACGAAAAAGCCATATTACCCTGAGATTGTCAGATATCATTACCGTCATATGGTTCATGTCGTGGACTATGATAGGCGAATGGTACGTCACTGGTCTTTATGGTTATGGAAATCATATTATGAGTTCGCACTTGAATAAAAATTGCTTATAGAAGGTAGATAACCGAATGCCCTATAAGTAGGAAAATGATTTCATTAATAATTTACATCTACTCCGAGTCAATAAAATGAGGTACATTAAAGCATACGACATATAAAAATATATGAAAATAATGATACACGTACATTCCGAGTATGCAATTTAATAACTAGAGACATATAATAAAAGAAATAAAAAACAATACAACGTATTTATATATAATGTACCATAAGTAAAGGCAAAACAAGGAGGAACAGTAAATAATAAGTCAGTGAGTAGCCGATAAGTATCATGCAGGTGACATAGAACGGTCGAGATAAATAATATAAATAGTTGAGAGGAATTTGGACAGCTACCTTATAAGTTTATTGTTAATTAATGTGTATTGTCCTAACTGGTGTTCATTGAAGACTGTGTGTTGAGCTGATTGGGGATTGTCCGGTCGACGCATGTAATATACAATATGTACTGTGCTTGGATGGTAATGGCCAATTGTATTGGATTTGATAAGTAAGTAATTGGTTGCCATTGGTGACATGGCTCGGGTTTGTGTGGAGATGTTGAGGTGATGCTTGTGTCGATCGCTGTGGATGTGACTGTAAATATGTGTAGGCATGTAATCGGTTTTGTGTGTAATTATATTTGATGATGGTAAATGTTGCCGTTGTTCGAGGTCTAGATGAGTTAGGGGTCTTACTTTCGTGTGTGTTGTTTGTGTGTCGTGTGTAGATGCCTTGATATGAGTTGGTGTGTTCAGTTAGTGATCGACGTTAGAGATGAGAGATGGAGTAGTTATGAAGGAGTAAAGTGTGAGGTAGGATAGGATGAGTATGATGTAATACTAGATGAGTAGAATTGCATCTGGACTACATGAACTAGAATAGTTTAAGATTAATAGAAACAGAGAAGTAAAATGGAGTATCACACGATAAAGTTAATTCCACATGACAATGTAAGCACCACTCTAACCATATCTCATTATTAACCAAGCGTCGACACCCATACGTATAATAGAATATGTTATAAATAATATCTATGAGCTATACATATTAATATAGAATTGTTTTGTGATTGTGTGTTATGTTTTGTGTGAGAGTAGTATGCATGTATTATAGTTATGTATGAATAAGTATGTAATGATGTATTATGTGTGTTAATCGAATTAGTATTTATGACATATTATATAATATAAGGTGTGTATATTAAATATGTCTTTAATAATATGTTATATCATAAAATATATAATAATATACATCTAATATTAATAGAAATAGATACTGTAAGTACATAATACAGTAAGTAAAGTATAGTATATATATAGTATATATATATATAGTATATATAGATAAGAATGAGAGATAATGATATTATAAGAGTGATATATGTATAATTAAATATGTGTGTATATATATATATATATATATATATAATTATATACTATACATATATAATAGTATATATATATATATATATGTATATATATATATATATATATATATATTATATATATGTATATATATATACATATATGTATATATATATATATATATATATATATATATATATATATATATATATATATATATATGTATGTATGTATATATATATATGTGTGAATTTATGATTTTATATTCATATATATATATATATATATATATATATATATATATATATATATGTATATATATTTATGTATATGCAAATATGCATATATACATATACATGTACACACAGACAGACACATATATATATGTGTGTGTGTCTCTGTGTGTAATGGTATATGAATTACTAATGGTGATCATATAGTTTTAAAAATTCATCAACATGTGATGATATTAAAAGAGAGCGAGTGCGAGATTTCCCTTAAACTTTCATGTTAATATAAACTGTATGTTACTCAAACTTACAATCAAGAACTTGTCATCAAGAATGTTACTAATATCAAATAGCTTCAAAAATATTGCTAGTTTGGCAGAAGATTGAGAACATTTTTTGAACCACTTCCTTATTTTTAATCTTGTTAACGTTAACTGCTATAACGTTCTTTATTACAAATACACTATGAATTTGGTAGTTGTTCTTGGGCTCAACTAACCACTAATGTATTTTTTTACGCTGGGCCCCGGGGTCGGTGCCCCGGCTACCCTTCCCCCTATCGACGATATATATTTGAATATACTTATATGTATATAGACACACACACAAACATATATATATCCAAACAGTGTTTGTTTATTTATTTCTCATTACTGTTAGAGAAAGAGACGCGCCAAACCATTTTTATTTATCGTTACCTATCGTCAAATAAAGGAAATATTTCAAGTACATTTTTCCCCATGCGATTGCCTTTGGCCAAATGCCGTTACTATACGCATTTATCATTAGTATTGCAAGTTTATATGTTAGCAAGGTAATTTTTTCTAGAGGATTTATAATTATGTCAGAGAAGAATTTTTAATTCACTTATCTATTCCATGCACAATACAGTCTTTTTCGGCCTATGTCTACCTGTAATTTTACGAAAACGTGTGGATTCTATTCTTGCTAGGTTCATGTCAGATTTGCATTTCTTCACCATGTCCATATTGTGATATCTGTTAGCCATCATACATGCATTCCAGAAGTTACCACCGGTAAAATTTACCTTGATAACTCCAATGGCAAGTTGTTAGTGAATACCACCCTGGCTGTTTACAATGGTAACTATAGTCACCATTGATTTTACCATCGTAAGTGCATCATTGAATCCGGCCCTGGGTTTGTGTAAATCACCTAATAGATCTATGCTCTGAGGTACGATATTCAGTATAGAATAGTTATTTGTTCGATTGGCAAGTTGTATTTCATTCGGTGTGAGCCTGTATTTTATGTCCGTTCATAAATAAATGTAGGACTAGGGCTTTAATCTAGAATCATAATTCGTTTATTCGTAACAGCCTTCTCACTTGCTTGTATGGTCTGGGTAAAATTTCACATAGCAGTAAATGCTGAGTTTGATGTCTCTCACGTTCACAGTTATTCACTGCCACTCACTCATCCACGAAGAACAAGAGAAACTGAAACCTATCATTAATAGGGTCAAGCTGTACAAATCCATCAATCCATGTACTGAGGCATCAACAGCATTTTACACTCTCTCTCTCTCTCT
>NW_020869726.1:157950-165450 GCF_003789085.1 Penaeus vannamei | reverse complement strand
TATATATATATATATATATATATATATATATATATATATATATATGTAAAAGAGAAGGGGAGAGAGAGGAAGGGTCGGGCAGAGTGAAAAGATAGGGAAGAGGGAGTGAGTGAGGAGTAAGGGGAGGGGTCGGAACTGAGGAAGCAGAAGTAGCGCATTTGTAGATGTCAAAACTGCGTCGCACTTTACATAGTCGAATGCTTCTCGTAGTAGTATACTGCGGTTTTAAGGTAAAAAATAAACGTAGTAAATACACTTGATAATGCACTATAATTCTAATATTAGGACAGAGTGAAACAGACCGTGCTTTAGTGCCATACTAATCTGACGCCGTTTGAAAGAAATTTGTGAAAAAAGATTAGTCAGTTCCCCTGAAATACATAGTAGTACTATAGGTGTTACTAACAAGAAGAGCTGCAGATTTACCTTGCTCCTCGGTGCTGCACTGACCAACCAGGAGCCTTCATTCAAACGATCACTGGCTCAGAAACCAGCCCTATCTAAGGAAGGTTTTACTAGACTGCGGTCCTTGCAGGGTGGCACTCTTGGCCCAGGTAGAACACCAAACCCGGCCTGACCTCCCATGTATGTCTCAAGTATTTAGTTTCCGTGTCTTGCCCGAGACATGAAAGCAATTTTCGAAGAGATAAAAAAAAGGAATTTTTGCGTTTTATCGGTTGTCGAAGAAGTCCAAATAAAAAGGATTGTATTCTTTCATAAAAAAGCGCTTTTTCGCAATAAATAATATTATGAATATAGAAAAGATACAACACGTATCTTTTACGGCTTTGATATATAATAAAAAAAAAACTTTGGTATCCAAAAAAATTTAGCAGGCGTTCACTAGTTATATTAATAGTTAACTGCTAAGTATTATCCTCATTGCTATCCAGAATATGGGGAATAATAAATGGGAAATAATTAAAACAATAATAACTAAACTGGTCTAAAACGAACAACATAAAACTAACCTCAGTGAACATTTTTTGCATGTAAAAGGTGTACTTCTGCCTGTTGCTGGTCCACTTGAAAGCCTCCACCTCCAGCTTGAATGGCTGCCCTCTGCCTTTCTTTCCCTGCTGCGTGTAAGTGAGGGAACCACTGTGGGCCGAGCTCCAAGCATCGCTGCCTGCAAACAGAAATAAAAATGCAGATGTAAAGGGAAACGAAAAATGAAATTAGAGCTTAAGTTTAGGTTTAAAATAAAGCCTTAGGAACTTTAGTTTTCAAGATTTGGAATGTAAAAAATTGTCAGGAGAAGTCGTGGCATTACATTTACATATTCATCAATTTATCTATTTCCTTATCTACGTATTAATTTTAGCAGAAAGCCTAAATTACTCACTGAATAGAAGTCGACCCTCCAGGATGTGTTTGATTGTCGGCGTGGCCACCACGAGGTCCACGTGCGAGTCCTTGCCTTTGACCAGTGTGCCCGTGACCTTGAGGTGCGCCCAGAGGTCCGGGAACTCAATCTCGATGTCAGTCTGGGATAAAGAAATTCATTTACTCTCTTGACAAAGTTCGAATCTAGTCTCACAGAACAAGAAGCACCAGAGAGAGCAGAACAAACCAATATGTCATATGACGTAGTTGGCGCAAAACGATTAATTGAACTCTGAATTTCCAATGGCTATGAAACACTTAGTAAAGCACCCAAGCCTCAAAGGCGTCGTCCAGGGCTTCTTATCCTAGGTCCATGGATGGATTTCAGGGGCTCCATGAGGATCAGATAAAAATTGACATTTATATTCGTTATAGCTTTTGCATAAAATGAGTGATTTTTTATCGTTTACTTTAAAGTTTAATAATACTTAGTGTATCTGACACACAATCAAATCTCAGTAAATGCAGCACATCATGCACATCGCATGCAAAGTTCTGTTCAAGTAAATATTTCTGGGGAAGTTTTCATCAGATCCTTAAAGGGGTCCGTGACTCTCCAAGGGTTAAGAACCACTGGTCTAGTCATTGCCTTTAATAAGGTGGAAAGGTCTGTCATCTCTGCCCCTTGCTCATTCTCTCTTTCCATTGCTTGCTTCTCAATGACTGGACCTTTGAAGCGCGGGAAAATATAACCAGGAACCTCTCTCCCCCTCTCCCTTAATCATGCTGATAATTATACCTAGCGAAATTGAGAAAATATATATCGCTCATGCATTAGATTCCGTTATTCCCTGCAACATGGCACTCTTGACTCAGGCACCCCTTCCCAGGTAGAACTTTGACCTCCCATGTATGTCCCAAGTATTTAGTTTCCGTGTCTTGCCCGAGACATGAAAATATAATTTTCTGTAATACTTTCGGTACAGGTTATATTTTCTGTACCGATTGTAGTAAACACACACATACACATAAACACACACAACACACACAACACACACACACACACACACACACACACACACACACACACACACACACACACACACACACACACACACACACACACACACACACACACACACACACACACACACACACACACACACACACACACACACAACACACCACACACACACACACACACACACACACACACACACACACACACACACACACACACACACACACCTCTATATACAAGCACACAAACAAAAATGCAGATAAGAAGAAACCTTTGCCTACACACCTCATCGAACTTGTTATGAACGACGAGAATAAAGAAACTGTAATTCTTGACGACATGTTGAAATTGGTGGCGCGTGAATTGATCCTCGATCCTCATCATCCGGAGTCTCGATTTGATGTCCCTCTGCAGTTTCACGAACACTCTGGAGCAGAAGGCGGTGTGATATGCTAGTTATCGTTCCATTAGTGCCCACACTCTCTCTTCCCCTTCCTCCATCTCTCTCTTCTCTATCTATCTCCTTCCTCTCCTCCTCCTCTCTCTCTCTCCTCTTTCTCGTTCTTTCTTTCCCCCCTCTCTCTCTTCTCGTTCTTTCTTTCCGTCCCCTTCTCTCTTTCTCGTTCTTTCTTTCCGTCCCTCTTCTCTTCTCTCTCTCTCCTCTGTCTCTCTCCCTCTCTCCTCTTCCTCTCCCTCCTCTCTTCTCTCTCTCTCTTCTCTCTCTCTCCCTCTCCTTCCCTCCCTCGCTGTTTCTCTCTCCCTCCCTCCCTTTCTAACTCTCTCTCTCTGTCCCTCCGTCTCTCTACTCTCTTTCTCTATCTCATTCTATCCCTCCCCCCCCCTCTTCTTCTCTCCCTCGCTCTCTCTCTCATTCTATCCCTCTCTCTGTCTGTCTGCCCCTCCCTCTCTCAAATCTCTTTCTCTCCTTACCGCTGGCGCAGCGGTAAGGTGCTGGTCTAGCAATCTTGCGGACCTGCGTTCAATCCCACGCCCGGCCAGTGAGTGGTAACCCCGGCCACTGCTTGCACACAGGGGGAGATTTGGGCAAAATAAAACACAGTATGTCACAGCAAAGAATATCCATTGTAACAAATGGAATTAAAACTAAAACTTTAAAATCTTTAAAATCTTTAAATCTCTCCCCCCTCCCTCCCTCTATCTGTCCCCCTCCCCTCTCTCCCCCCTCTTCTCTCTTCCTCCCTCCCTCTCTTTTTTTCTTTCACTCTGTCTCTTTCTTCCTCTTCTTCCCTCCCTCTCTTTTTTTCTCTCCCTCTCCCTATCTCTACCTGTAGGAGTAGACCCAGTCAGGAGACGTCCCTGCCTGTGAGAACACAACGGCGAACTGCATCTGGTCCGCCTCATTCTTACGGGAGAACCTGAGGGTGTATCCCTCGGGGTCCGGGAGGAGCGAGGTGGCAAGCGTGAGCGCCAGGTCCTCGCCCGACTGTAGTCGACTGCGAGAGGAGAAGGGCAGTTGAACGGCAACAGGAGAAAAGAGGTGAATGCTACGTACAGACAACAAATTTCTAATCACAATGCGAAAAATAAAGAATTAAACACCTACTTTGTGGTTTCACCGTTTATTTGTGGCTTGTCACTAAGTTGTATATTCTGAATAAATTTTGAATTGCCATGAAAGCTATTGAAAAATATGATCCTGTTCATGCAAATATATTGCTGGCAGAAGAAAATACATTGGAAGACGTCAACTGATTTAATTCTTACATTGTGTTTATACATGTAACGTAATTGATAATCATCCCCATGGTCAAAAGTAAAAAAATCTGCCATGCGTGTTGCAGTGTTCTTGACTGAGTACCTACGTGAACGATCCCTCAACTTGCGCCTGCAAGCTGTCCAAGAGAAGCGAGCCCACAGCCTTGTAGGCGTTGCCATTGCGTTGCAGCTGAAGGCGGACCGACCCCGACCCAACGGGCCTCACCAGAGCTCCGGTTAACAGGTATTGTTCCTGCAAAGAAGCCAGCCCAGTCAAGCTACACCTTTTTCACTTCTTTCTAGAGAAACATTCGTAATGTTGACTGACCATATGCACTCATGTTATGCGTTCACGTCTACTATTTACAAAAGGTAATGTAGGAGCACTGTCCATGAGTGAAAATATTAATTCTTTTTCTTATTCCCACAGATAATGAAACTGAAACTTGATGTGTCAGTATGTCACCATGAGTAAAATAAACGTGACATTACAGCTTTAGTCATGTACGAAATTCATATGAGCACAGGGCTTGGTGCTTACCCTCTCCGACTGGCAGTTTATGTTCAGTATATAATGATGGTCGGAGTTGAGACTCATGCGGCCCATGAGCGTTAGGGATACAGGCGGGTACGGCGGCTGCAGGGAACAGGCGAGAAGGAAGGGTTTACTAAGGTCCAACGCGGTCAACATCTCTTAATACATTACACTCACACTGAATTTGGTGCTTTGTCTTGATCTTAGTTTGTCTGTGTGTCAAATACTGGGACTGACAGAATATACATGTACTAAATATTGATCATGAAAATATCATAAGCGTGATTTGCATTTTTTTTTATACTACCGTTTTTCAGACAAATTGTCAGGACAGAGGCTGTAAAGGATGTAGAATAATTATTGATCTGGAGGTGTTGGTGTTCTTGTATCACACATTTTTACTTTCTTTTGAAAATATGCATGTAAATAACCAGCACGAAAGGATTATAGTTTTGCTTGTCCTACACGCAGTCACTAAATTTGATGTCCTTCTTCGAGCTGTTTATTCGCCCTCTGCCAATTCCCCACATAGTGAAGACCAGAGGATTTCTTAAACAGATTGTAGAACTTTCCATATCTGCAGGAGCCCAACCTCACCATAGCTGCAGATGACTTTAATGCACGGATTGGTGAACTTGAAGATGCTGACAATGGGGCTGTGCAGTTGAATGAGAGACATGTAGATCACCAAGTAAATACTCACAGGATCATTCCATAACATATTTGCGTGATGCTGGTGAATGCATCGTCAATAGAAGAGTGACTCCGAACTTAAATAACTGGACAAATGTTGCAACTGCGAATAGGGGATTATTAGGGACCAGGGATTATTATACGTGAAATTACTCAGGTATTCCTTACTTTGACGAACTAAGAGTAAACTAGTTGTTCATTTCGTAGAGAATGCCAATTTAGTATAGTCTGTAAGGTCAACTCATATTCTACGAGGGCATGCAATTTTGACTGTTGTACTGAGAGCGAACCAAATAATACATATTTGATTTCTGATGAACCTGTAAACGAAATGCAGTGTGTGAACGAATCAGTAAAAAAAAATAAGATAAGAAGTATGCGCACAGAGTTTAGAGGTAATCAAAATTTCGTAGTATGGGATATTGGAAATATAAATGTAAATCAAAGTGAAATAGATGGACAGTATAATGGAATAATGCAGACATATCTTATATAGATGGAGCAATGTTTTGCTGTTAATAGAAATTCGTACAGGACCGCAAAGCCATGATGGAATGAAAGACAGAAAACTCTGGAAAAGGGTTCGACAGTCGCAGATATTTTTGGGAAGGCGAAAGAGGATAGAACGCCTTCCTAGGAAAACAGGAATTAATAGATAACTTCAAAGAATATTGGCCAAGCTTTGATTGTGCGTTTCGGAAAGAAAAACGTTATTACAATACAGAAAACTTAAACTAGAGAAAGACGTGAATAAGCCTAAAATATTCTGGTCCAAGCTTAACAAACTGAAACCTAGAATTAAAATTTAAATACACATAGGAGTGTACAATGAGCACGGTTATGTAGCAACTGATCATGCTTGTGTAATGAACCAGTGGAGGAATGAAATTTTAAAAAATTATAAGATTAATGTGAGCGAAGGGGTGTTTGACCTCTGCAAGAAAAACTAAGAGCAAAAGAAATGGATATACAACTTCAATTAACAGAAGAAGAAAAAGAAGAGAACATCAAATGAAGTTAGCAAGGAGCTTAGGAGCACAAAGACTGGAAAGGCTGTAAATGGTGAAATTGACCCGATGCCAAATGGACTTTTCATGAATAACGTTTCTTTGGTACTTCTGCATGCACTCTTTGACCATTGTTTTGGAACTAGCATTAGACCAAAGAAATTTGATATGGCCACCATCACTCCTATACCCAAAAAGGTACGACACGTTAAGTGAATTCCGTCGAACTATAAAGGTATTTCTTTATTATATTGTGTGGGGAAAATGTAATCCTTTGTGTTGAATTATAGGCTGAAATTATCCCTGGAAGAGAATAAATCCATAGTTGAGGAGCAGAATGGATTTCAAGAGGAAAGAGTACCAACAGAGCACATATTGACATTAACAAAGGTGCTTCCTGGTCATCTCAAGGAGCGAATGGACACATTCAGCTGCTTGATTGACTTCCAAAGAGCACTTTGATAAAGTACACAGAGTATATTTGTTCGCAAATTTGTTGCACTCAGGTATAACTGGGAAACTATTGGGCTATCAAATCATGTTACCTGTCGTGTCAAAATGGTTGTTACCGGTTCCTTCGAGAATACCATAGTAGTTAAAGGGCGTATGTGAAGTAATTATCGTGTATTGTTTTTTCTTTGAATATCGTTCAATAATGTATGCCTAGCCTATTCATGCAAAAAAAAAAAAAAAAAAAAAAAAAAATCGTTGAAACCCTCTGGTATCCCAAAAAATCCCATAGCAACGCCCTTAGAAACGAAGATGCAAAACCCGATGGTCTTCGGCAATCCCGGGTTGTGACGTCATTCCCAGAACCAGGGAGAATCTTGTTGAATAGCGTGATACACACAGTGCACCGCGAGTCAAGGATATCATGGAATTATCCCAGTGTCAAGCTATTAAAGTTTGTAACAAAGGATGCCGCGGCGTTAATGCACAGGTTGATCTAGCAAGTGGTCGTCTGGATTTCGAACGTACAAGTAGCTGTATGACGTCTGCATTTCCAAAGTGTCGGATTGTAGTGCATGGGTCTGGGGATCGGAGCTTTACTCTAAACTGGATGTTGTACATAAGAGAGATTTAAGAGCATATCTTGGCGTTCTTAAATACTGTAGCCACCAACTAGTCGAAAAAGATAATGCTACTGCTCTGGAACCATATAGTTCAGCTAGATGAAACAAGGTCTACAAAAAGGAACTAAG
>NW_020869726.1:147950-150450 GCF_003789085.1 Penaeus vannamei | reverse complement strand
AGGAGGCTGCTTGGCCTACGCCCGCAGACAGACTCACGCCCGCAATCACCGACTCCAGGCTGTGCACCTCGGTGCTCACGTCTCCATTCGCCGTATAAAACATGCCAGAAGGAGTCATGAGTGTTGCCTGAGTGGTGGAAGGGTAGGATCATGTGTAACTTAAAAGTTTAGTTTCCGTATAGCTAAGAGACCATCCTAAAGCTCCTTCACTTTGTACAAGCTTATTTTAATCAAGCCTTCTTAAATACATACTTAGGGTGCGCGTACTCAGCCAGGCTCAGTGTTTCAACTGCAAAAAGCACCACCACATGCCTCTCGTTTGAATAACACTGCGCATAGCACTTCTCGTTTGTGCAACATGGAACACAAGGACTTATTCCTTGTTTCACCATAATTTCGTGCATCATGCCATATATTTTTTTGAAGAAAGAAGCACGGAAACCGATATATCAGATTCAAAATTATTAACTATAGGCTGACGCGAGCGTAGATTCTCAGTAATATTTTTTTTTTTTAATAAAAAACGATTTTTGTGATTATTAATTCTAAATGTTTTATATTAAATCTTTTTCTATTGACTTTATAGATATTGATTTCTTTATGTGAATTAGACAATAATTTGAAACTGCGTCTAGTTACCGCTGGCTTCCCTCAGCCCCCGGATTTCACACCAAAGTGACCGATTCTACCCAGATAGCCGCGCTACCAGACACGCGTACACAAGACCAGTTGAACCGCGTCTTATAAGCTTACTTACGCATGAACCAATGAACAGAGACCATGCTTACCTTTCCAAAGTGTCTGCTGTTGAAAAGTTGGTCTCCTGCCCGCCCCTGCAGCACCGCCACCCATAGGTCACTTGCATCCCCCGACACCAACCGGGCCTCCTGCCTAACAGTGAAGAAAAGCCATATTACACACTATTCAGGGCGTGAATTTTCGTAGCTATTCAGTTCCACAGTTAATAGCGTGTAGACGCCGACTACTGTCCACCAATGTTGCACATGCTTCAGGAATGAATGATTATCGAGGATATTTGTAATCTTTGCCGACCTTGTGTGGACTGAACGTGTTGCTGGATTTAAAGTGAATGTTCCATTGTACAGATGCGTGACTTCGCCCAAGCTGTCTCCTTCTATCTTCGCCACAATCATCTCTGCAGCCGCGATGTCAGCCGAGGACAAGTCCATTACCGCGTGGCCCTGTAGCACGCGAGCCCAAGGAGTGGCCATAATGTACCACTTAAGGTCATAGTAACCCAGCTTAGAGGCGGAATCCAGGGACACTGATCCATCTACCCAATGCTGGAGGAAGTTTTTTGAGCCATTAGCTAATAGGGATTTCGTGTTAAATGGTTATGTATTTCATATCTATTATACTACTTTGAATTTTGTATATTTCTTTGTCGTCGTTTTCTGCTTTCATTCCTCCCCATTCCGATTTCACTCTTTACTCTCTTCGCTTTCTCCTACCGTGACGAGAAATTTAGCCTCAGTCCTGGAGACTCCTGTGGCAGCGGTGTGTTGCAGTTTAACATCGGCCAGCTGGTCTCCTGCCTGCTCTGCTGTCATGTCCAGTGTACATCGGGCTCTCCCAATACAATTCAAGGTTCCCACAACACTGAAAGAAAAGAATGAACAACAATGCTCGTTCTCAAATTAATTTTCTTGAATACTGATACAAAGTATTATATCACGCTTATGATAAGTATTTGAAACCGTGCAAAAAATAGCAATATACTTGGAGAGACAACAACTGAGGTTCTTGTGACACACTGGACGAGTCATCTTTGTCTAGAAAAATGAGGGCAATGAGGAAGCGCATACAGAGACAAATTCCTACCAAATCTGGTATCCATAACGTGATTAAGGGCTGTGGTGTTGCTGCGCTTAACATGGGACTGGACTGATTTCAAAGGCATGGTCACTAACGTCAGACTCTGGTCCAACACTTTAATTTGAAGGTGTTTTGAAAGACTTTACTAAGTGACAAGAATGAATTCGAAGGATGTTTTGAAAATAACAGGTAGAGTATCTCATTAGTTCACCTGAGAGGACTGATCCAGGTGTCGAGCTTAAAGGTATTGGAAAGGCCATAAGATATCACGCCCTGGTCGCTGCGGGAGATGACTACAGTGTCCATGCTGATGGTCCTGCCGGGCTCAAAGTGCAGCCTCAGCTTGTTCTTGTAGCTGCCACCATGCGCCCGTGATAGCAGCTCATCCACCTCAATCACCTGGCCTGGATATGCCACCTGCAGAGCACATATACATTGCTGAGAGAATGTGCTGAGCCATATATACTTATTTTTACATTTGCTATGTTGATAGGATAATAAATGGTATTCATGATACCGTCCATGAACAAATTTACTATTTTGTACGAAAAAAGATGAAAAAGACAAATAAAAGCCACATGAGTACAATAGACAGTTATACGATTAGCATAAACTAGGCATATCCCACATCACTGTATAATGTGACTGATTAAACTATGAATAA
>NW_020869726.1:130988-138488 GCF_003789085.1 Penaeus vannamei | reverse complement strand
GGGGTTTTACAACGTATAATATTTGACGAAAGAATAACTTTTCTCCAGTCAGACGGGTACCAAACGCATACTTTTCCCCGCGCGGTCTGGACCATGAAAATCGTTTTTTAAATCTGCTGAATAACTCTACGGGTCACGTAGCCAAATTTCACTCTCAGACCCCGTGGAAAGACGAAAAACAATTACTTGGCGATGTGAAAGTATGTATATAAGGTATATGAGCACATATAGATAATTTTCGTGTACCCCATGACCTTTTGTTTATTTATATTGTTACTTCCGTTTGTTTCTTTGTTAGTTTGTTGATTGTTTTTGTTGTTTTTGTCTGTTAATTTGTTTCTAATATTTCTAAAAGTTATGAACACATTTTAACGAGATTTTAACCAAAGGTGAGTTTTAACCTAACTTAGACACTTATTGCAGTTTGGTGGTGATGCGGACCATGGTTTGGATCCAGGATTTTTTTTTCTAACCTGAGGTTTGTCTTAGCCTAATTAATATTCCATAAAATTTTGGTGGGTGGGGGGATGGGGAGGTTTGCATTTTCGAAATGTTTTACTCATAGATCAAAGTAACTATGTATGATGAAAACACAAAGAAAAGAAAATACACCATATGAATAACATATCATATTTAGTTATTTGTATGGAAAATTTCTTCATTGTCGTTTTTTGGACGCTTGCCGGATTTTTTAAATTATTCCAAAAAAAAGATGATTGGTCTCATCTTATGTGAAATTTGATAAGCTTTCAGAAAATAACCTCATATTTTATTATCTCTAATCATTGCGTCACAATTGCCGATTTCCTAAGGTAACATCAAGAAAATAATATTTCAGTCGACATCGAAAATCGCTGCTACCACCTAGAAAATAACAGTCGGGCCTTGAAATTTTCAGGGGAGAACCAGGGGCCTAGAAACTCCTTGAAAATGCATTAAAGTCAAATTCGGCAAGAGGGGCGAAAATCGCCGAAAAATCACCAGAAGGTCCCCTGAATGCAAGACTCCCCCATCGCCAGCCTGAAATAACACCGCCCCCGCTGCGACGTCGCTCGCGTCCACCTGCAACACGAACGGCTGGCTGAAGTCCAGGCTTTTCAACACAGGTTTCGTCATCAGAATGGATCGGATCTTCTCGAAAGCTGCTTGGCACTCTGAGGACCAGACGAACTTCTCTTTCGGGCTCACCAGGGCAGTGAGTGGACTTGGGACATCCGCAAAGTTCGGGCAGAACCGTCGGTAATAACCTGCCATCCCCAAAAATCGCATCACACCTTCTCGACTCGTGGGTCCTGGAAATTGCTGGATTGACTCTACTTTGGCCATGACGGGGCTTTTCCCCCCTCCTATTTCGTGACTCAAGAAGACGACCCGTGCATGAGCAAATTCACTCTTCACTAAATTGACAGCCAAGCAAGCTTTTTTCAGGCGTTGGAATAAAACTCGCAAGGACGCTACATGCTCCTCCCAAGTTAATGACGTTACTAAAGTGTCATCAATACTCCACTTAACCCTGCCACTACCTTCCCCATCAACCGCTGGAACGTGGGTGCAGCATTTCGCATGCCAAAAGGCATCACCTTATACTGAAACAATCCATCATACATAATGAAGGCGGATATTCTTTTAGCTCGATCTGTCAGTGGTACTTGGTAATAGCCTTTCAACAGGTCGAGTTTGGTAACATAGGGAGCCACACCCACGGAATCAATTATATTGTCGATTCTGGGGAGAGGAAGGAATCGGCACGGGTTAGGGCATTCACTCGCCTATAATCTGTGCACATACGCATCGTATTGTCTGTCTTGGGGACTAATAGCACGGGGACGTCCACTCACTCTCACTCTGCTCAATTAACCCATGACCGAATAGGAAGCGAACCTCTTCCCTCAATATTTCCTTCTTGGATGGTGACAGTCTGTACGGCGATTGTTTGACAGGGACAGCGTCCTCTTTTAAAATAAAATCATGAGAAATTACTGGGCTCTGGCAGGGCACATCACTGACTGTGTCTAGAAAGTCACTTAGAAGAGAAACTATAATTGTTTGTTGATCTCGTTCTAGATGCGAAAGTTTCTCATAAGGATTTTGAAGAACGTCTGAATTACGCAGCTTCACGTCCACCTTTGTTACTTGAAAATCATCTATTATCTTATTCTTCTCATTGCCCCCTTCGTATACAAGGATGTTCACCACCTGAGGGCCTCGTGTATGATAAGCCTTTATTATATTTACAAGCACGAATATTTTACTTTTCCTACGCCCAGGAGTAGATATAACATAATTAACTTTCTCAACTTTCTCAATGACTTCAAACGGACCTTTTTAACTGGCCTGAAGGGGTGACTTTCTTAAGGGCAGAAACATAAGCACTCTATCTCCCGGATTAAACTGCCTTTCTACAGATTCCTCATCGAAGTTATCTTTCATCTTTCTTTGAGCTTCTTAAAGATTTTCCATAAATTCTCGTACAACCTTCAGTTTACACTTCAATTTGTCAACATGTTCATGTACATTCCCAGAATTTTCATCATGAAGCCAACATTCACTCATTAATTTCATAGGTCCCCTAATCTCTCTACCAAACAGCAATTCATCTGGAGAATATCCTAAACTTTCTTGTTTATCACTTCTAATAACATGTAACATTGATGAAAAACCTTCGTCCCATTCTTTACCAGATTCTAAGCAAAATTTGGTTAACGTGCTCTTCAGTGTTTGGTGGAATCGTTCTAAGGCACCCTGACTCTCCGGGTGGTAAGCAGAAGCTAAATACTGAATGATCCCGAGGCTAGTCATGACTTGCTTAAACATCTTGGAAGTAAAATTTGTACCCTGGTCTGACTGTACAGAACGTGGCAACCCATGGTGAGTGAAAAAAATAATCAGCAAAGGAATAATAGATCTTGAAGTTATGTTTTTGATAGGAATAGCCTCAGGATACCTCGTTGAAGCACACATAGTTAACATAAATTGATTTCACCGCTTAGATTTTGGGAGCGGACCAACACAATCAATAATCACTTTTGAGAAAGGTTCATTGACAACAGGGATAGGTATTAATGGTGCTGGCTTCAGCCTTAGATTTGGTTTCCCTGACATTTGGCAAACATGACATGAATGGCAGAATTGACGTACATCAGAAGAAAATGCCAGGCCAGTAAAAATATTTTAATGCTTTTCCTAAAGTCTTTTTCACTCCGAGATGTCCACCCATGTGATCATGTGCTAGACTCAATATTGTTGATCGATATACCAATGGAACTACAATCTGGTGAACTTCATGCCACACTTCTTCCGCATCTGCTTCTGGTGGA
Organism: Penaeus vannamei; assembly: GCF_003789085.1. Lineage (NCBI taxonomy): Eukaryota > Metazoa > Arthropoda > Malacostraca > Decapoda > Penaeidae > Penaeus > Penaeus vannamei. The sequence continues at coordinate 135,171 of NW_020869726.1, read as the reverse complement.
CGGAATTTTCGCATGAGCAACCCTGATTTTATATAATACCCTTTAAAGTCAATTTGGCAATCTTTCTCTGATCCAGCTACAGCAAACAGGGATTGTAAGGAACAGTCATCTTCTTGCGCTTTCAACAGAGCGTCTCTTGATATTGGTATTTGACTTTAAGCTTGAACCTTGTTGCCTTCCCCACCCATCATCTCATTTCTTTTGCTGTTCAAACTATTACCATTTACTGTCTCTTGATATGATCCCCCTACCATCTCATTACTTATATTAAACAGAAAGTCTAAATCGAGAAACTCATTTTTACCTACAGCATCTATGTTGTCAACGTCCTCCGTCTCCTTTGACTTACTGCGTGTGACTGCACAAACAGGAAACAAATGTGGATACTTTCTTTCAACTTCTACAGTCGGACTGGACATAAGAGGCTTTGCTCCTACTACGGGGTCCGGTACTACTAAATCTCCTGCTATATCATTTGCCATAAAAAATGTAGCCCCTTCGACTGGCAGCGAGTCTTGTACACCTACAATTACCGACTTCGATAAAAGTTTACTCTGTAAGTAGATGTGACACAAAGGCACTATAACAGTACCGGCGAATCCACGGACTACTGCACTGTCTCCTGTGTATGACTCTTCAAGAAAGGGGATGGCCCCCTTCAGCACTATACTTTTAGAAGCTATGGTATCCCTCAATATGCTTACTGGGAATGCTTGTCCCCTCTGACTTAGAGACCCTTCAAATTTGAATGGTTTAAACAGTGACTGTGGTTCTTTCTGACGGAGTTCTTCAGAATACTGAGAGCGAACTAATGGGTCTGATGTGAGGGCCAGATTGGCATACCGGTCATCGCTCGCGTTGTGAGATTTTCCTTCCAATTTTGGACAATTAGCAACAAAATGCCCTGGTCTTTTACAATAAGAGCAATCCCGACTTCGCGGAATAGAGACCCCATTGTCATTAAAAGGAACCCTCTTATTTGAACCATCCTGAATTGTACGACCCTCTATGTTTAGCTTCCCAGCTACCGAGCGGGAAAAAGATGTCGAGGTTGGTCTTGATCTGTTATCGTTACTTTGATGTATCAAGCTATAATTCTCTGCTAAAGTAGCAGCTCTCATTAATGTTGCTACCTCTTTTTCAAACAGGTACACACGGATATCTGGAGATACTCCCCTAATGAACTGCTCGAGTGTCACTAATTCACATAAGCCTTCAAATGCTGTCACTCCACTAGCTGCTAACCACCTGTTGCGAAGCTTTGTAAGCGTATGAGCGTATTCTATATATGTTTCGTTACATCCTTTTAGGCTTTCTCTAAATCTAATCAGCAGTGATTTGATAAGCATTAAGAATTGACTCTTTAACCTTATCCTAGTCTTCTTTCTGTAACTCGGAGAAAAAGAGGTAAGTGCTACGAGCTCATTTTAAAACAGACTGAACTAACAAAGGCCAGTATTTTCAAGGCCATTCCATTTGCAACTGCTTCGAACTGCAAAAAAAACCCCCCCTCTCTCTCTTTTCCCACATCAAAACGACAACTACTCCCAGCGTTGTCCTCTCCGAACGGAAAGACATTAGCCTTCCTTTCTAAAAGCTCCAACTGAAACCTCCTCTAGTTCTCTCGATCCTTCATCTTTTCCATCTGTAAGTCTCTCTCTAGCTTTACTTTCTCCAACTCCATTTCCATCATTTTAAGAGACTCCCGTGTATCATTACCGTCACATAACTTCAATGCCGACTCATCTAAGTGATCATCTTCTATTAATGCATTAATTACTTTCTTCACAATCACCGCCTTTCTGCTGCTTGCATTAATTTCAAATTCATAATGTAATGCTAAGTTAATCCAATCATCCTTTGTTAACTTACTAACTTCTAGGTATTCCACTGATGGCTCGGCAATAAACTTTTCCAATTCGAATTTAGTCATGGTAATTTTTTTATCGCTGTTGATATTGTTCTGGCACCGGATTTTATAACAGTTTAGCTATTCGTCCGGCATACATGAGCACTAACTATTTGCGCGCAAACACACACTCGCACATTAGCCTTGCATACAAACTTTGGCGCTGTTTTTATGTTTCATTGTTCATGGCCAAGGGTCGATCATCGATTATGGATTCCTTCAAAGTTGGAACTGAATTTACCAGTTTTGCTGATGTGAAGGACAGCTTGACCAAATTTCAAGAGAGCACTTTCGCACAGTTTTATGTCTAAGATTCAAGGACTGTTGCTGCAGCTTTGAAGTGTACACTGGATAAGAAAGTAAAGCCAGAGTTGAAGTACTCCTACTTAGTGTTTGCCTGCATCGGGAAATACGGCAATCGGGAGGGGGGCCGGGGTGTAGCCCCCCGGGTTAGGAGGGATTTTTGGTTCATACGGTGATCCTACTGGTAATTCGTGCGTTTAAGATGCGGTTCACTCCCTCATTCGTTCGCGCAAAACCGTATCGAATCATCCGTTGCCAAATCTTCTCTCGGGTTCTTACATGTTTCACTTTCTTTATCATCTGAAATGCTATCCTCGGCGGATTTTCAATTTCCCACATTCATTTGCTTTTTAAAATGCATGGTATGAACGAAATCACCCCCCTCCCAACATCCAATTCCCCACGGGATCCCCCAGCATTGTTGGCGGGAGTCAGGGACTTCTCTAAAAGGTGCGGTTATAGGCACGATAAATCACAGAATAGGAATAAAAATCACAGAAATGTCAAACTGTAGCAAACTTAGCGTGTATGTCCCCTCGGTCCTAAGAATAATTCAAAATTTTGATGATGATGAAAAAATAGCTCTTCAGTGCAGGCTTCCGACAAAAAACGCCGGAAAAATATCCCAGCAGACTCTCTATCCTATGATGAATATTGCATGAAATGACAGACAGAATTATTGACAGTGCGCATGTGCGAGTGTAAGCCGGACGAATAGCCAAAATGTTATAAAATCCGGTGCCGGAACAATATCCACGGCGTTTGTTTTATTCTAGTAATCTAAAGCATAACTTTCTTCTATTTATTTGACAATAACAAATGATGATCAGCAACTTTGACTGGTCAGGCCCCCATTTATTATAACCAAGTTCATTCGTCCGGATATTACTATGAGTTATTAAGATTTATTTATAAATGTGTCAACATTTCCATATCGAAAAGCTGCTAGATCGTGTTACTATCTTTGTAGATAAAAAAAAAAAAACACTTAATTTAGAATAATTTATCGAAACAAAATAAAGAAAATATTACAATTAATACATAAGAGCACTAATAGATTTATACTAGTAAATAATTAAAGGAATAGTAATTTATAAAGAACATTCAGTATTAAATCTGCTTTAAAATCTTCGAGCCGAAACATTTCGAAACATGGCGATACTCGAGGGTCAGCCAAACAAAGGACGCCGGGGGCCGGATTCTCAAACGCGTTAAGGCGCCGTATCTTCTTAACGAGCCTTAACTTATGGCCAGCGATCTTACGGCCCATACACAGAGGAAGGGGCCGCCATATTGGTGCGAGTCAAGGCGCCCTCAGTTAAGGCAGGGGGAGAGCAGCATTAGCGAGTTACGGCGAAGCATAAATGACATTTTTCAGCCTAGAAACAATTATTAAATTACAATTTGTATTTTATAATTTTATAATAGCTTTCGTCGTGCTCCGAGCGAATCTACCGCTCATTTCCTTCGCAAACTAAGTATAACTACGATATCGGTCCCGATAACAGGGGAGGGCATGATACAGTTAATTTGAGGGGTAATTTCGAGAAACATTATTAGAATACTAGCAAGCATAGTATATTGACACATTTCTTTTGCCATGTTATGACCTATTCCATATCTGTTTGGTTCTACTGATGGTCACATCATCACGTACACGCTCGAATCTTATTGGCTCACATGATTTCCCTTGCCTACGTCATCCGCTATAAATCCGTCTGATTTTCCATCACTCTTAACGACTTTGTCATTTGTCGCGGTGTTGGAGGCGAAAGCTTATTGCGGCTCCTGGAAATTGTGCATTTTATACCCTCTGTAACACCATTATTATCAATTTGCGCAGAAAATGGTATAGAGGCAAATTCTTAGAATGATATGTTGTACCACTGGGTAAGCTGAGATTCTTTAATTTAGGTGTGGGGTTGCATTTTCAATAATACCAATTTTGTTGAAAAGTTTTATCATGCCACA
>NW_020869726.1:123488-125988 GCF_003789085.1 Penaeus vannamei | reverse complement strand
CAAAGACGAATTCACTTTGCTTATTATCTTAAACTCGTCCTTCGACTAAGCAGCAATAAGACGCTTTGCTTGTTTTGGCCATCAATATGGATCAAAGTTCCAAAATAATGTGCGTCTGCTTCTCCTTATACAAAGGCGTCCTCTTCCTTTAGTTCATTATGAATATTTATCTGTATCTCTCTCTTTCTATATATATATATATATATATATATATATATATATATATATATATATATACATATAAACATATACGTATAATATATATATATATATATATATATATATATATATATATATATATATATATATATATATATATATATATATATATGGGAGATGATATCATCTGCCATGCACTCACTTATCCGGGATCATTCACTTAAAACAAATCATGAAGTAAAATTCGAGGACTTTTCAATAGTGAGAAAAAACACAGACATAATATATTTAAGAATCTTAGAATCATTACTGATCAAAGAAATAAAACCTGACTTAAATAACAATGAAAGTTCAGTTACTCTATATATACTGAAGTAATTTACACAGGTTATCCCTTACCCCTCCACCTCCCCCCCCCCACTCCCCCACTCTCAACAGACATCCAGACATTCAAAACCTCCGCAAACTGCTGTCATGTCAACATGACAAAGACACATACTCCACACTACACCTACGGAGAAAGTACGTAAGCCCAATATCCCTTATATCCTATGCTGGTAATTAACTTGTGTTTTATGTGTTTTGCGTTTACTATTATTTCCATTTTGTTTGTTCTTATTTGCCTTTGTATTCAATATTAGTGTAGATAATTTGTATTCTCTTACATGCAGATTCTGATGATGGACACAGTTATTGATGTCCGAAAGCTCAATAAATAAGTGAATATACGCAAGATGTGGTTTCTGATGTCCTGGTCCTCCTGTTTATTATAAGAATCCGTTTCCCCCGTGGAACATCTATTGTGGAATATATATATATATATATAATATATATATATATATATATATATATATATATATAAACATACACACACACACATATATATACATATATACATATATATATATATATATATATATGTATATATATATATATATACATACATACACACACATATATATGTGTGTATATATATATATATATATATATATATATATATATATGTATGTTGTGTGTGTGTGTGTGTGTGTGTGTGTGTGTGTGTGTGTATGTATATGTATATGTATACTCGTACATATGTATGGATATATATATATATATATTAAATATATATATATATATATATATATATATATATATATATATATATATATATATGTATGTATGTATATGTATATGTATACTCGTACATATGTATGTATATATATTTTATATATATACATTTAAAAATATACACACATATAAATATATATATATATATATATATATATATATATATATATATATATATACATATGTATGTACATATATATATATATATATATATATATATATATATATACATATGTATGTACATATATATATATATATATATATATATATATATATATATATATGTGTGTGTGTGTGTGTGTGTGTGTGTGTGTGTGTGTGTGTGTGTGTGTGTGTGTTATATAGTGGGCCATGTCAGTGGTTAGAGTGACCGTCTTGCAAGTTCTTTGCAATGGCGGTGAGGGTTCGAATCCCTATCGGAGAGGTTATATATTCATATATATATATATATATATATATATATATATATATATATATATATATATATATATATATATATATATGCACACATATTCATTTGTATGTGTAAATATACACCCACACATATATGTCCATATTCTGTTACTTAATTCCACATATTTATATAATCTTTCATGTGTTTTATATACGTATCTTCACACATATACATATGCTTATACACCTGACCATTACTTCACCTGCTTATTTCTCTCTTCTTGCCACACTAGACATCAAAATCTTGTGTTTATCCCATTCCGCTAGAGCTATGTATTGAGGTAACGCATGCTTGTTCAACAATGGTTGGCACATGCCAACTACGTGACTTATAGCGATCTCTGACCACTGTAGGAGTCACGCGTGCGTGCACACACACACACACACACACACACACACACACACACACACACCACACACACACACACACACACATATATATATATATATATATATATATATATATATATATATATATATATACCAGAACATCCAAAACATATCAACAAGAAGAAGAAATGTAGTACTGCTTATGCAAGCCGAACTTCCAGGTGTGACTGCAAAGATATACTTGGTGTTAATTTGTAGATGGAGCAAATCTTAGGGACATCCCTAAGTACGGTGAGAGTAGTTAGGTCCGTGAGGATGAGTTTGTCGAAAATGAGTTGAACCCATTTTGATACTCGTATAGGAATGTAGAATTACCCACGTGAATATAAATTTCCGCGACGAAAAACTTGGCAATGACGGGGTTCCGCGAATCTTTGGCAACACT
>NW_020869726.1:82621-102621 GCF_003789085.1 Penaeus vannamei | reverse complement strand
TATGTTTTTTATCTGCTTTTCATGTTTTTTTATCGTTTTCATGTTTTGTTTCTACTTTTTCTTTCTCTTCTCAATTACCCTTCATCTGTTTTCATTTGCATTTTGTCTGTAATTCATCTGCTTTCCATCTGGTTTTTATCTGCTTTTCAAATCCCATTTATCTGCTTATATATTTGTTATTCATTTGCATTTTATCTGTTTTTTTTATATATTGTTCATTTACTTTTTCTGATTTTATCTGCTATACATGTCTTATTTATTTTTCATCTGTTTTTCATTTCCTTTTCATCTGCCCTTTACCTGTTCTTCATCTTCTTTCTATACACGTTTTACCTGCTTTTTATCCGCTTTTCATCTGGCTTTTAACCATTTTTCATCTACTTTCTATACACATTTTACCTTTTATCCGCTTTTCATCCTTTTAACCTGCTCCTCATCTACTTTCTATACACCCGCTTCATCTACTTCTGTATACACGTTTCACCCGCTTTTTCATCTGCTATTCACCTGCTTTTCACTCGCTCCCCTCTGATGCAGCGACGCGTGTGTCTCTTGCACCAATGAGCAACTTCATCGCTTGAGGGGAGGGGGGGGGGGGGAGGGAAGGGGGGGGAGGTAACTGCTGGTTTTACGTCACACAGGGGTTTTTCCTCTCCTGGTTTAGTTTTTATTTTTTATTTTTATTTGTTTTATTTTTTTTTTTGGGGGGGGGGGAGAGGGGGAAGGGGGTTTCTGGGTTTGTGTGAAGGAATGATTGATTGTTATTATTATTATTATTATTATTTATTATTATTGTTGTTATATTTATTATTATATTTTTATTATTATTATTATTATTATTATTATTATTATTATTATTATTATTTTTATTATTATTATTTAAAGAAAGGGCGAGAGGGAAGTATGAGGAGGGGTGAAGGGGGGGAAGAGAAAAGGGAAAGGAGGGTAGAAAGGAAGAGAGAGGAGGGATGGGGAGAGGAAGGGACAGGGGATGGAAGAGATGAAGGGAGAGATAATGGAGGATGGGCGAGGGAGAGAGAGAGAGGAGGACAAAGACAGGTATAGAGAAAGAAAGAGAAAGGGAGGGAGGGAAAGTGAGAAAGAATCATATTATCTGTTTTAGTTTCTGAAGAGCAATTCAGCGACTGGGAAACAAAAAACTTAGAGACACGAAACCAGAATCCTAATTCTAAAAAAAAGAGAAAAACCACTCCACAGTACCCTCTAAATCTAAAATCATAACATCAAACTACAATCACCCTCATAACTCATAACTCATAACATTCAGCCTTTCGTCTCGCCCACAACAACTGGTTAATTCGATAATCTCTCCACAAACAATATATGTACGCTCGTATTTGATGGCGAGTGCAAGCCCGCGGTCCCTATATATTCCAAAATATGTTTCTGTGTAAACGAAACTTAGACAGGCCATGTTAGCGGGTCGGTTCTGTACACATTTTCAGATACCGATGTAGACGACTGTTTCGGTGAATATTCAAACTCCATTTACATCCGTTTGCAATTAGCGTTTTAATAATCGTTTCTGATGACCAATTGATTTGCTACATTTCCATGGTCGGGGGTTTATTTTGCGAAGGGGAAATGGCGGATAAATCCATACGGAACACGGGGCGTCTGCGCGGTTCGCTGCCCCGGGGATGTGAACGAACCACGGGGGCGGCTGGTATTGGCGGCCGGATTTTAGATTTACGGAAGAATATTGAAAATGTGGACGTTTTCTCGAACTAATTTACTTTCTTTCGTTTTTTTTCGTTTTTTTACTGGCAATTTACGCAAAGAGACGTACAGACAGACGTACATATACACAATAATGATGATAATACTAACGCTTGTAATGATAATGAATAATTATTGTGAGTGGTAATAACAATAGAATTATCATTGATATTAATTATAATTATTATCATAATGATGATTATAATAACAGTATCAATAATTATGATGATGATAATGATACTAGTAATAATTATAATAATAGTAATAATAGTATGTATAATATGAATAATATGAATAGTATTATAAGAATGATGATACTACTACTACTACGAATGATAGTAATAGTAATAACAATAAAGATAATAATTATGATGGTTTATGTAATAATGGTAAAAAGATAATAATGATGATGATGATAATATAAATGAAAAAGAAGTTATTTCAGAAAGAAAAATTATATACACTTGCCCAAGCTCAAGAACATCAATCTGGAGAGTTCCAAGAATTCGTTAGTCTGTGTAACTCAGACTGACTTAGATTGTAGTATTAGATGAAGACATGAAGAATTATAAAATCACTGTCTCGGGGTTTTAAGAGAGAGAGAGAATGAGAAATGGAAGAGAAAGTGGTAAGTCTGGAGTTATTATTGAGAATTATAAAATCACTCGGGGTTTTAATAGAGAGAGAGAAAGAGAGAGAGAGAGAGGAGAGAGAGAGAGAGAGAGAGAGAGAGAGAGAGAGAGAGAGAGAGAGAGAGAGAGAGAGAGAGAGAGAGAATGGAAGAGAAAGTGGTAAGTCTGGAGTTATTATTGAGAATTATAAAATCACTCGGGGTTTTGATAGAAAGAGAGAGAGAGAGATAGATAGATAGATAGATAGATAGAGAGAAAGAGAGAGAGAGAGAGAGAGAGAGAGAATGGAAGAGAAAGTGGTAAGTCTGGAGTTATTGAGAACGGCAGAGGCTGGACATAACGCTGAAATATCTAATTACTTGATTTCAAGATCTAAGCCACGGAATCATCAACGAATCGGAGGTTGTGAATATAATGATGATGATAGTAATAATGATGACGAAAATTATGATAATGATGGTAATAATGATAATGATGGTAATGATGATAATGATGATATGAAGGGTAGTGATTAATAATGACAACAAAGACTACAATGAGCATGGTAATAATGATAATATTATTGATGAATGTGATGATAATAAAAAACGAAGACTATAACGATGATAGTAATAACGATAATAATAACAGGATTGGTAATGAATGTGATGACGATAATGACGACAAGGACTATAATGATAACGATTGATAACAACATCGTATCGTAAATCATAAAACTAGAACTACGACAACACGAGTTGGCGAAATCCCAAGCAAGCAATCGAACACATCATCTCCCTGACATATTGACGATTTACAAAGAGAGAGAGAGAAAAAAAGAGAGAGAGAGAGGGAGAAGAGAGAGAGAGAGGGGGGGAAGAGCGAGAGAGAGAGGAAAGAAGAGAAAGAGAGAGGGAAGAAGAGAGAGAGAGAGAGGAGAGAGAAGAGGAGAGAGAGAAGAGAGAAGAAGAAAGAGGGAGAGAGAGAGAGAGAGAAGGGAAGAAGAGAGAGAGGGAGAGAGACCGAGAGAGAGAAAGAGAGAGAGAGAGAGAGGGAGAGAAACAAAATAGCAATTCAAGTGATAAAGCAGATATGAGTCAATGGAATGGGAATCTGGAGAACGAGAGTGAGTTCCGGAGGGAATGGAAGAAAACCTGGAATCTTCGAGAAGTGAGAGACATTCCCGTTTTGTCGGTTCCCTGGGAATGATAGCTAGGAATTTAAGAAACTGATAAAAAAAGAAAGAAAAAAAAGGAATTACTTAGTTATTGATTTATTTTTCTTAGTCGTATTATTTTGCACTATCATGATGGTAATTATGATGATAATGTTCACGATAATGATAATATGAATAATGATTATGATAATGGTGATAATAATAATGATAACGGTAATAATAATAATGATGATGGTACTAATAATAAATATGATAATATGATAATGACAATTCATATGATAATGAAAGTAATAACTCAGTGGCAATGATAATGATAATAGGAATAAGAATGAAAATGTTGATAAAAACGAGGATGACAACAATTCTTAATAAAATTGTCACAAAAATAATCCATCATCGCCTAAAACATTTTATTTCATAATATATGCGCACACTCCCCTATTCAAAACCCTATAAATCACGTGTTTTTTAAAGGACCCGTTTTCTTTCATAAATAACAAGTGCCTGGAGCTATGCGTCATTCCGCCCGACCTCGTAAATTTTCTCTCGCAAGTTTCTTGTTGCAATCTTGCTCGTATGATCCACCTATTGCAATCCTTGTTACTTACGAGGAGCAGTTGTTCATTCGCAAGATATTTTTTATTGTCCCCCGAGTATAGAAGTTTTCTCTAATGACCAAAGTTTAGCGTCCGAAACTGCGTTAGTTAACGTGCGTTAGAGACGATCCTCTTCTCGTCATCGCTGTTTTCGGACTTCATCAGCTGGATGCGATTCCTGCCTGGCGCGCGGGAGCGAGTTTTTGTCTTTTGTTTATTATTATCGTGTGGTTTTTGTTTATTATTTCGCTACGTGGGATTTAAATTAGTTTTCTTTCTTCTTCCATTTACTTATTTTTCTGTTTAGCATTATCATTATTATCCACCTCTTCTCCTTCCTCCTCCTCCAACTGCAACTCATCATCATCATCATTATCATTATCATCATTATACCCACCACCACCATCATCATTATCATTATTATTAGATATTTTTCTCTTAATATAGTAGTTTCTCTATTACGGATAGTACGCAACACATTAAAATTCCACAATATTATCCGTTATTTTCACAGTAGCTTGTTTTTCACTTTTGCACATCAATATTGCACAAGTTGTAATTCCTAAACTTCACAAATTCCCGTTTACTTTTTTTTCCAACACGAGAGTGGTTGAAGTTGTGGATTACTAATTATATAACTAAACCGATTCCAATTTCGGGAAAGAAGTAATTGGCAACTCACCTCAGACTCTGGGTTAAGTTGCCTATTAACTGTATTTTCTGTAAAAAAAAAAAAAAAAAAAAATGGTATTTACGTGTATTTTATATCTGTTTTGAGTTTTCTGTCTTCGATACCAATTATATTTTGTAAATAGATTTTTTTCTTCCTATCTCTCCTCAGATTGGATTCAGTGTAGATACGTGCTTATTTTATTTTATTATATACATAGAATACATAGTATTCTATGTATATGACACACACACACACATATTTATAGATATAAGTACACATACACACAACCCCCCACACACACAACCCCCCTCCCACACACACAACCCCCCCCCCCACACACACACAACCCCCCACACACAACCCCCACACACACAAACCCCCACACCCCCCACCACAACCCCCCCCACACACAACCCCCTCCACCCTCCCACACAACCCCTCCCCCCCACACACACACACAACCCTCCCCCCACACCACCCCACCCCCCACCCCACAACCCCCACCCTCACCCCCACACACACAACAACCCCCCCACACACAACCCCTCCTCCACCCCACACAAACCCCACCCCCACCCACCCCACCCACACAACCCCCCCCCCACCTTATATTTATGTATACACTGTATGTGCAGACGAAGACATCTCCGAGCGGCGGTTCGTGCTTGTCGCCGCATTACGCAACCGACGCGTGTGCTGTGTAATGCACTTAAGTCGACGCTTCTTGCATCACAAGGCCAAGGGAGGCTGGATATATCCTCGGGCCATCGCGCTCTCCTTTGCCCGCTTTTCTCTCTTCCTCTTCCGTTGCTTTATCGCCTTTTTCTCTCCTTTATTCTGTTTCTTTGCCCGCTTTTCTCTCTTCCTCTTCCTCTGCTTTATCCTCCTTTATTCTGTTTATTTGCCCGCTTTTCGCTTCTTCCTCAGTTTTAATCCTCTTTTCTCTCCCTCTCCCTCTGCTTTATCCTCCTTTCTCTCCCTCTTCCTCTTCCTTTGCCCGCTTTTCTCTCTTCCTCTTCCTCTGCTTTATCGTCTTTTCTCTCCTTTATTCTGTTTCTTTGCCCGCTTTTCGCTTCTTCCTCTGCTTTAATCCTCTTTTCTCTCCCTCTCCCTCTGCTTTATCCTCCTTTCTCTCCCTCTTCCTCTTCCTTTGCCCTCTTTTCTCTCCCTCTTCCTCTGCTTTATCCTCTTTCTTTTCCCTCTTTTCTATCCTTCTTCCTTTGCGTTCTTTTCTCTCCCTCTCCCTCTTCTTTATCCTCTTTTCTCTCCCTCTTCCTTTCCTTTATCCTCTTTTCTCTCCCTCTTCCTCTCCTTTATCCTCTTTTCTTCTTTCTCTCCTTTATCCTCTTTTCTCCCTCTCTCCTTTATCTCTTTTCTCTCCCTCTTCCTCTTTATCCTCTTTTCTCTCCCTCTTCCTCTCCTTATCCTCTTTTTCTCTTCCTCTTCTTTATCCTCTTTTCTCTCTCTTCCTCTGCTTCGTCCTCTTTTCTCTCCCTCCTCCTCTCCTTTATCCTCTCCCTTGTCATGTATTCGAGGTCTTTCGTCGTCGCTGTTATCGACTTGCTCTCTCTTTTTTTTGCCTTTTCTTCTTTTTCTTCTTTCGTCCTCCTCCTCTTCAACCTCCTTGTTCTCTTTTTTGTTTTACCTCTCTTCTTTTTCTTTCGTCCTTCTCTCCAACCTCTTCTTCTTCTTCCATCTTCTCAACTACCTCCTCCTTCTCCTCTCTCCTTCTTTTCTCTCTTTCACTTCTCTTCTTCTTCTTAGTCTTCCTCTTCCTCCTTCCTCTCTTCCTCATTTAGCTATTCAGCCTTCAGCTTGACTCCTCGAGCAGAAGCTAGTCTAACCTTACGTCTGTGTGAGTGGCAGAGAGAGGGAAGAGGGAGAGGAAGGAGGGAGGGGTGGGAGAGGGAGAGGAGAGGGGAGAGAACGAGGGATGAGGGAGGGAGAGGGGAGGGAGAGGAGAGAGGGAGAGGGAGATTGGAGAGGGGAAAGGATTGGGGAGGAGGGAGGGAAAGGGGAGGAGAGAGGGAGGAGGGAGAGGGAGTGGGAGAGGGTGGGGGAGGAGGGAGGGGGAATGGGAGAGGGGAAAGGGAGAAGGGAGAGGGGAGAGGAGAGAGGGAGGAGGAAACTGGGAGAGGGGAGACAGAGGGAGATGACAGGTGAAGGAGAGTGGAGACGACAGAGGGAAGAAGGAGGCAGGAGATTGAAAGAGAGAGAGAGAGAGAGAGAGAGAGAGAGAGAGAGAGAGAGAGAGAGAGAGAGAGAGAGAGAGAGAGAAGGGAGAGAGAGAGGAGAGGGAGGGAAGGAAGGGGAGAAGGGAAGCAGAAAGAATGAAAATATATGCAGGTGAGAGAGATGGAGAAGGGAGAGGGAGATGTGAAAGAGAGAAATTAAGGATAGATAAAAGAGAGGGAGAAGGGAGAGAGAGAGGGGAAATGAGAGAGGGAAAGAGGGAAATGGAGAGGGAAAGGGAGAGAGAGAGGGAGAAGGGAAAGAGAGAGGGGAAATAAGAGAGGAAATGGAGAGGGAGAAGGGAGAAAGAGAGGGAAAAGAGAGAGAGGGAGGAAATGAGAGAGGAAAGGGGAGGGGAGAGAGAGGAAATGAGAAGGGAGAGAGAGAGAGGGAGAAGAGAGAGAGAGAGAGAGAAGAGAGAGAGAGAGAGGAGAAGAGAGAGAGAGAAGAGGAGAAGAGAGAGAGAGAGGGAGAGAGAGAGAGAGAGAGAGAGAGAGAGAGAGAGAGAGAGAGAGAAGGAAGAAAAGAAAGAGAGAGAGAAAAAAGAAGAGAGAGCGAGAGAGAGGAAGAAAAGAAAGAGAGAGAGGAAGAAAAGAAAGGGAGAGAGGAGGGAGAGGGACGACGCATCTCCATTGTAATGCTCACGTTCCCAAGAGCGTTTGAATATATACTTTACGTCCACGTGCGCTCATGTGCGTATGTGTGCGTGTGCGTATATTGCGTATGTGTAAGTCTGTGTGTATACATGTGAGTGCAAGTACAAGTGTATATGCTTAGTATGTATGTGTCGTGTGTGTGTGTGTGTGGACAAAGTGAACGAGTGAGAGTTAGATTAATTGGTTTATATGTCTGTCTTTCTGTGTACACGTTTATATAGCTATGTGTGCGTGTGTGTGTGCGTGTGCGTGTGTGTGTGTGTGTGTGTGTGTTGTTGTGTATGTGTGTGTGTGTGTGTGTGTGTGTGTGTGTGTGTGTGTATGTTTGTGTGTGTGTGTAGGTGTGCGTTTGTATGTGTTTGTGTGTTTGTGTGTGTGTACATTCACGCGTGCGAGTATACGTACGTATTTCCATACTTATGTAAGCCTGTATATGCAGAGTATCATCACATTTATTCCCATCACATTCTGAACTGATCTGTTCACATCTGACAGAGAAGTGATAAGCGACAGAGCGATAACAGGAGAGTGAACAAATAACAGATAAGCGCCGGTGCTGTGAGAGCTGCTGTACAGGAGAGAAGGAGAGCAAGAGAAACAGAGAGAGGAGCAAGAGAAACAGAGAGGGGAGCAAGAGAAACAGAGAGAAAGAGAGCAAGAGAAGCAGAGAAGAGAGAGAAGCAGAGAGAAAGAAGAAGAGAGAAGCAGAGAGAAAGAGAGCAAGAGAAACAGAGAGAGAACAAGAGAAGCAGAGAGAGAGCAAGAGAAACAGAGAGAGGAGCGAGAGAAGCAGAGAGAAAGAGAGCAAGAGAAGCAGAGAGAAAGAGAGCAAGAGAAACAGAGAGAGGAGAGAAGCAGAGAGAAAGAAGCAGAGAAACAGAGAGAGGAGCGAGAGAAGCAGAGAGAAAGAGAGCAAGAGAAACAGAGAGAGGAGCAAGAGAAGCAGAGAGAAAGAGAGCAAGAGAAACAGAGAGAAAGAGAGCAAGAGAAGCAGAGAGAAAGAGAGCAAGAGAAGCAGAGAGAAAGAGAGCAAGAGAGAGAGAGAGCAAGAGAAGCAGAGAGAAAGAGAGCAAGAGAAGCAAAGAGAAAGAGAGCAAGAGAAACAGAAAGAAAGAGAGCAAGAGAACCAGAGAGAGGAGCAAGAGAAGCAGAAAGAGAGCAAGAGACAGAAGAAAGTAAGAAAGTGAGAAAGAGAGTAAAAGAAAGAGACAGTCCTTAAAAAGAGGGGAATAGAAAATGAGTTATGAAAGTAGCTTAGTTTAGAAACAGTAATGGTGTTGTTGTAAGTCCTAGCAAATTGATTAAGCTTCGATTTATTGAATTATGCAAGTATATGGAGTCTCTCCTTTCTTCTTTTATTTCCACGTCCCGCCCCCTTTCCCTGTCCCACTCTCTTCCACGATTAGCCTCTTCCATGTTCTTCCTTTCTATTGTTTCTTTTGTTCTCTTCCGCATTTTATCCCCTTCCCAATTCTCTCTTCTGTACCTTCTTCCACATTCTTATTTTTTTCTTTGTTTCTTCCACTATCTTCCATATTTTATCCCCTTTTAGAGTCTCTCTTCTTTAGCTTCTTCCACTCTCTTCCATCTTTATCCTCTTCATCCCTTTACCCTCTTTCATCCTCTATCCCCCGTTTCTTTTCCTCTTCATTCTTCCGCATTTTCCCTCTTCA
This sequence comes from Penaeus vannamei, assembly GCF_003789085.1. Classification (NCBI taxonomy): domain Eukaryota; kingdom Metazoa; phylum Arthropoda; class Malacostraca; order Decapoda; family Penaeidae; genus Penaeus; species Penaeus vannamei. Next base: position 93,263 of record NW_020869726.1, on the reverse strand, counting down.
ACCCTTTCTTGTCTTCTCCTCTTTCACCCTCTTCCCATTTTCCACTTTTCCACTTTCTTTATTTATTTCCTTTATTCTACCTCCATCCGCGAATCTCCTTTTCCTCCACTCCCTTTTCCCTCATCCACCCACTTTACTCTAATTTCTCCTTTTCCACCTCCTCCTATCCCCTCATTTTCTCTCTTCGTTCTCCTCCCTTTCCTTTCTTCCACCCTTTTTCTTTTTTCTCCTCTTCCACCCCTCCTCTTTCCCCTGTTTGCCCTCCCCCCTTCCCCCTCCGATTTCCCACGCCCTTCCTCCCTCCCTCTTTTCCACACTTTCGCTTTTTTTTCTCTTCTTTCTCCTCCTCTTCCTCCCTCCTTTCCCTTCCCCTTTCCTATCCCTCTCCCTCCTCTCCCCTCTCTCATTTCCCTTCCTCCTTCCATTCCCCTCCTTTCCCCTCCCTCCTTAACTCTTTTATTCTTCATCCACTTCCTCCCTCCTTTCCTCTCATCTAATATCTCCCTCTTTTTCCTTCCCTCTTCCCATCCCCCTACCCTTCCTAACTTCCCCTCCTTCTCCCTGCCCCTCCTTACCTCTCCTCCTCCTCCCTCTCCCCCTTCCTAATTCCTCCTCCTCCTCCTCCCCTTCCCTTATCTCTCCTCCCCCCCATCTTCCACCCCCTCTCTCATTTCCCCTCCCCCTCCCCCTCCCTCATTTCCTCCCCCTCTACTTCCTCCTTCCCTTCCTCCTCCCTTATCCTCCTTCTCCCTTTGCCCCTTCTTGATTTCCCCTCTTCTTCCCCCTCTACTTCCTCCTTCCTCTCCTCCTCCCTCTCCCTCCTTCCCCCCCTCCCCTTCTTAATTTCCCTCTCTTCTCTCCCCCCTCTACTTCCTCCTTCCCCTCTTCATCCCTTACCCTCCGTCTCCCTTTGCCCCTTCTTAGTTTCCCCTCCGATAAAAGAAGGAAGAAAGAGGGGAATAAAAAAGGGAGAGCGAAGAGGGGATGAAAGGTGAGAGAGCAAGTGGTGATAAAAGAAGGGAGAGCGAAGGGGGAAGATAAAAGGAGGTAGAGCGAAAGGGGGGATAAAAGAAGGGATAACAAAGAGGGAAATAAATGAAAGAGAGCGAAGGGGGTAATAAAAGGAGGGAGAGCGAGGAGGGGATAAAAGAAGAGAGGGCAAATGAGGATAAAAGAGGTGAGAGCGAAGGGAGAATAAAGGAAGTGAGAACAAAGGGGGAAGATAAAAGAAGGGATAGCAAAGATAGGAATAAAAAGAAGGGCGAACGAAGGGGGAAGATAAATGAAGGGATAGCAAAGAAGGGAATAAAAAGAGGGAGAACGAAGGGGGGAGATAAAAGAAGGGATAGCGAAGGGGGGAAGATAAAAGAAGGAATAGCAAAGAGGGGAATAAAAAGAAGGGAGAGCGAAGGGGGGAACATAAAAGAAGGGAGAACGAAAGGGGAAGACAAAAGAAGGGAGAGCGAAGGAGGGAATAAAAGGAGGGATTGCTTGAACCCATGCTCTCTCCCCTTCCCTCCTTCCACTCCAGCGTTCATTAAATGGCGTTGTGTGTACCTGTGCTGAGAGGAGGTTTGTGTGAAAGGGAGAGAGAGGAAGGGAGAGGGGAGAGAGGGATAGGGAAAGAAGAGAGGAAGGAGGGAGAGAGAGAGGGGTAGGGAGGGAGAGAGAGAGGAGAGGGGGAGAGAGGAGGGAGGGAGGGAGAGAGAGAGGTAAGGAGGGAGGGAGGGAGAGGATAGGAGAAAAGAGAGAGGGGGGATAGGGAGAGAGGAGAGGGAGAGAGGGAGAGAGAGAGGGATAGGGGAGAGAGGAGAGAGAGAAATGGAGGGAGGATGGAGAGATGGAGAGGTGGAGAGGGTGGGTAGTTGGAAATTTGGAGAGATGGAGAGATAGATAGATAGATAGAGAGAAAGAGAAAAAAAAGAAAAGAAAAAAGACGATTGAACATGTATAATATCAAACATATGTTGAAACACACAGAGCGAAAAAAAAAGTTGAATAGGAATAGATTACTGAATGTTTTTATACGTGTATTTATGAGTACGTTTGCGGTAATGAGTGATGTTCCTTCCATTAGCCGAGTCGGGATGTGTCCTCATGACTGATCCTGAATATGTAGGATTTACCATGATTAGAAATGAGGTTACACAGACATTGGGTTGGAGTAAATGTTCAACATAACACAGCTCTTTGTGAAGTTGATGGGATGATAATCATTGTGTTTGTTTGTTATTGTTCTGCGAAAAGCAAATATGTATATTATATATTTTTTTTTGTATCTGTCTGTTTGGTTCGATTTCTCTCTGTGTCTCTGTCCCTGTCTCTGGTCTCTCTCTCTCTCTCTCTCTCTCTCTCTCTCTCTCTCTCTCTCTCTCTCTCTCTCTCTCTCTCTCTCTCTCTCTCTCTCTCTCTCTCTCTCTCTCTGTCTCTCTCTCTCTCTCTCTCTCTCTCTCTCTCTCTCTCTCTCTCTCTCTCTCTCTCTCTCTCTCTCTCTCTCTCTCTCTCTCTCTCTCTCTCTCTCTCTCTCTCTCTCTCTCTCTCTCTCTCTCTCTCTCTCTCTTCTCTCTTTCTCCATATCCATCTATCTTTTCTATTATCCATCTCACTCTCTCCCTTCCCTCACCCGACCTTCCCTTTTCCTCACACAAGCACAGGCACGCAAGCAACCCCTCCTCCCCCCCCCACTCCCACCCCCACTCCGCCGCATCTTCAGCCCGCCAGTGCGCATGCGTCGATGGACCCCCCCACCCCCACCCCCATCCCACCCGTCACACAAGCATTTCCCCGCAGTCCAATATTTCCACGTGTTAATCTCCAAGAATGACGTTTCCTTGTCGCCGTTTTCACGCGGCTCGCGGCTCGTGGCACGATGTCGCTCGTGTTGTTCTGCCGTTGCTCTGGCCACGCTGTGTGGGGGGTGGGGTTCATTTCGTTTTTTTTTCGGGTTGTGGTCTTGGTGGATATTTTTTGGGTGGGTTGGGTGGGTTGGGGAGGGAGGTAGGTAAGGGGGGGGGGGGTGTGATTGTGTGTGAGGGATTGTGTGTGTGTGTATTTGTATGTGTGCGTTTGTGTGTGTGGTGTTTTGCTGTGTGTGTTGTGTGTGTGTGTGTGTGTGTGTGTTTGCGTTTTTGCGCCTCTATATTTCCGTGCGTGACGTTTCTATGATCGCTCCTATGTACGTATATGTCTGTATACATGCGTCTTAGCGTACGCATGACCACCCGCCTTCACTCCGCACACATCCATCTGCATGACCTCAGTCCGCGGTCCCTGACCTATTACGAGACGGGCTGACATTCCTCGGTCAAATAACCCACAACTCCCCTGTGTATCGGCGGCCAGGAAGGGTGATTTCGCCTCGCTTCCAGCCAGCGCTTATGGTGGTGATGACGAATCGCTGTGGTGATGACTGGGCGATGCGCATAAGCCTGTGGTGATGACCTTTATTGGCACCGTTAGATTTTTTTTTTTTTTTTTTTTTTTTTTTTTTTTTTTTTTTTGCGTGCGGAAATACGTGTGGTTATGCATATTCATGACAACCAGGCTGTTATTAGCACAATAATTGGACATTAGAATGTTAATTGAATTTTAACTGCACATTTATTTACATCATTTGCACAATTCGGGCCATGCTTACCGGGAGTAAAGAAGGGAGTTAAAGACAACAGACCAAAGGAGGGAGAGAGTGGGAAGAGAGCGAACAGGGGAGAGGGAAAAGTTCAAAGAATAGGAGAGAGGGGGAGAGAATGAGGAGAGAGAAAAAGAGAGGAGAGAGAGAGAAAAAAAGAATGAGAAAAAGAGATAATGAGAAGAGGGAGAAAAGAGAGAGAGAGAGATTATTATAAGTACTACAGCATAGTAAAAAATGAGGCGTTTATGTTTATGAATTTTTATGAAGAATATCTTTCATAACCGATTTTTTTTTTTTTTTTTTTTTTTTTTTTTTTTTTTTTTTTTTTGTCTATGACTCGGTCGAAGTTTGACAGGGTTGGAGGTCCTTATGAGACAAGGATGAATAATATTGCGATTTAACTTTTCCTGAAGATATCTCCGCATCAGTAAAGGTATAGAGCACTTGCATGCCACTTTTTATGTACTGCCAAACGGTAATTAAGCCGGTTCCTCTGTTTACTTCAATTTTCTCTCTGATAAATACAAAATGGCGCACTTTTACAGCTGCCCGGATGCTTAGAAACGTAGAGCGCGCCACATGTACATACAATATAGTAAACATCGTATTATCATAGTCATTATATGGTTGCGATCCCTACCACCAACCGAAGCTCTTGTGTCCTCGCGAATCCTTACCCAATAGTAGTCACCTACCCAGAAGGGAAGGGGTTGCCCTGAACAGAGCCAGTAGCGGAGTAGGTAGGACTAGAGGTAACCTGCTGAAAAGGGGGCAGGTGAACGCAGCCGAGTGCCATCGTGGTCATCCTAACTGAACAATGGGACGCATTCTCCGTGAGTGCGAACTGGGTCTGAATGTCATCGACCGAGACCCACATGAAGCAAACCAAATAGCCCTGAATTGGGTACAGTACTGGCCTAATTAATTAATTAACCGATGATGATGATGATGATATGATGATTATGATGGTTGTGATTTATTCCAATGGTTATTCTGTTTCTTTATCACAGTGGATTATCACCAAAGGGTCTACTGAACTGTCAATTTTGAAAGGTGGCACAATGTGAGTCATAGACAAAGACGATAAGGACAGTCTGTATTCCATGACAATCTTGGAGTCTTTAGATTTGTCAGAGAAAATTCTTTAACCTTTCGTGAATACTGCCCATGTTATTTTTTGTAGATACGCTTATTTTAACTTCTGTTTATAATTATTTTCGGTTCTATGTATCTAATATTGTAACGTGATATTTGACCAAGAGGAAAAGAGTTTCTCTCTCTCTCTCTCTCTCTCTCTCTCTCTCTCTCTCTCTCTCTCTCTCTCTCTCTCTCTCTCTCTCTCTCTCTCTCTCTCTCTCTCCCTCTCTCTCTCTCGGGCTGTTTCGATATCAGCACCACACGAGGAAGAGCAAAGTAGTCCCAGACCTTGACCTGGATTGACCCGACAGAACGCCCTCCTTCGCCACTTCGTCTAGGCCTCTGCGCAAAGCTGTTCCCAGTTCAGTTCCCTTTTTTGTAATTTATCTGTTACACTCGTATGTCTTTATTTTTTATTAATTTATTAATTTTTATATTTATTTTATTTATTGTCTTTATTTGTTTACAGGGAGATCGAAAGATTTGGAATTTTAAGTCTATTTACATCTATCTGATTTTATGACAGTTATGTGATAGATAGTTTCCTGAGATGAGGGAATTTCAAATGCAAAGGAGAATGATATTGCTTCCAGTCATTCAAATTAACGTTAATTAATATTGTGTACCATCTAGCATTATGAAAGTATTGCAGGGAAAGAAGACATGGACAACTCCTAGAAAGTCAATGGACTGTAAAGGAGACAGCAGGTTACACCGACTCGGCAACGAATAGGATTTCAGTACACTGTGCAATATGTACAGGACGCAGGTCTGAAGGTAAGTATAGCATCACCACTGCAAAATGTGCAAGGCGCCCAAGTCGCACAATCAGGTCTGTCTGTCTCTGTCTCTCTCTCTCCCTCCCTCCCTCCCTCCTCCCTCTCCTCCCTCTCTCTCCCTCCTCCCTCCCTCCCTCCCTCCTCTCTCTCCCTCCCTCCCTCTTTCTCTCTCTCTCTCTCTCTCTCTCTCTCTCTCTCTCTCTGACAATTGCTGATTTAATATTCTTTCCTGGCATCGGGTTTCATTGCCTCTGATCTTTCCCATCAACAGCGAAATAAGATATGAAGTCGGAGACGTTGAGATTACAAACAGCAAAATAATTAATTTCTTTATTTCATTTTATTCGTTCATTTTGTCTATTTCGTATTTTATTCGTAGCGAAACTGTGTATCGTATTAATTTCTTTAATTTTATTCGTTCATTTTGTCTATTTCGTATTTTATTCGTAGCGAAACTGTGTATCGTATTAATTTCTTTATTTCATTTTATTCGTTCATTTTTTTTATTCGTATTTTATTCGTAGAGGAAACTGTGTATCGTATTAATTTCTTTATTTCATTTTATTCGTTCATTTTGTCTATTTCGTATTTCTTGCTTAGCGAAACTGTGTATCGTATAACTGTTTAATAATCCTCAGACGGAAGTAATAATTCTATAAAATTAAAATAAAAGAGAGAGATAGCTGCTAGTGATAATTAAGAATTCATATGCACGAGAAAACATTTATTTTTCCTCTTCTACATATTCTTGTTTTCTCTTTCTCCCTCAATATTTCATATTATTCATTGGCATCTGTTTGGTCATATTTCTATCTTGTTACACGCTGCTCGGTCAATTAGATGTGTAAGCAGGTATGTTTTACACACACACATACACACGCGAGCGCACAGAGAGGTGCAGACTAAATATATTCTAATAATAATTAGGCGTATACATCGCAACCCATAAAACGACTGGTTAAAAATGCAGTTTATTACTACAGATTAGCATAATTGTTGATATCCGAGATGTCATAATAACTGTCTTCGACTGGTTCAATCCTCCAGTTACACGTTTTTCATTTCGACCACTAATGACTATAATTCATAAAAGATTAAAAATATGATAATTACTAACGATTTCGCCATAATATATGATAATACCCCGAAATATAATATTGAATAACAGCAAAATAATTAAACAATAAATTATACTTTTACATTTACTAACTTTCATGGCCACCATAAATATGAACATTCTGATTGAAATACCGGCGAAATATTTGATAATAACGAATAATTAAACAGTAAAAAACCTTTTAATTTACTAACGTTTTCATGGCGAGCCATAACATTATTGATTTAACCACAAGCTGATAACAGAATAATTAAACAGTAAAAACAGTACACCCTTATTACCGACACCAACATAACAGATAGAAATCGTTAACATAAGGCCTTAATCATGACTTTCTGGACCATTAATAATGGATAACACAGAATAATTAAACAGTAAAGAGCAAAGTGTTTAATAATAAATATGAACTCATGTGGCAGCTTATTTTTATTTTTTATAGCGTTACTTCATCACGTCATCTTGTCAATGGTCCGCCCTCTTTGTCTTAGCTGTTTCCTGGGCTGTTACCTTCTTTTTCTTCTCTAATTTCAGTGTCTTAAGCACCCCTGTCGCTCTCCTCTTTCTCCCTTTCTCTAATTTTTCATGCAGAAACACCAAAATTAGGTCATTTTAAACTTAATTTTTCGATTCATTTTTTCTTTCGCCCAGAGATAATGGTCTCAAAATTTTCAGCCTTTTCTTCTCAGATTTGTTCAGATTTTTCCTTTTCTTTATTATTATTTACTCCAACTAAATCACTAATCTAAATTTATGTGAGATTAATTCATACGATATCCAGAGAAGAGTCGGTTTGTCGGCCATGTCTATGTCGTTTTGGGATATTATTAAGTGGTATTTGACAAAGAAAAGTATTTCCTCTCTCTCTCTACTTCTTTCTCTTTCTCCCCCTTTCTCTCACCCTTCCTCCCTTTCTCTCTTGCTCGTTCTCTCTATTTGTCTATCTACCCCGCAATCTCTCTCTTTCTCCATGGTCACGAGATATTCTTTACATATTAATTTAAAAACTGGCAGCAAATTAGATTTTTCACTGAATTTAAATTGGATAAGGGCTGTCTTTCCCTATTTCACCACAAGTCTTAACTTTTCGTTTGTCCGAAAATACACTTGATAATTTAGAAATGTGTTTAGTCATTCTTTTGTCATTTATTTTATTTGTTTTTTATTGATAAAATCCATATATTAATGGCTACGATTTAAAAAAAATATCTGTGAAGGAAAAGACACTTAAGAATATATTTTTTTAATATCAGCTCACGATAACAGCGCTTTTCCCGTTTCTGCTTCATTATTCTATTTTTGTTGGTATTTTTAAAAATAAAATTCATTTATTCCTTTCACTGAAATGAATAAATGAAACCAGGTGTTCTACTCATTACGCCATCTTGGATATTTATCTATCAAACTTTGTCCGTATATCTATATGTATATCTATCTACAACTCCATCTGAGTATATTTTTCCTATTTACAGTGAAATTTCAGAGAGAGAGAGGGGGGGGGAGAGAGAGAGAAAGAGAGAGAGAGAGAGAGAGAGAGAGAGAAAGAGAGAGAGAAAGAGAGGAGAGGGAGAGAAGAGAGAGAGAGAGTGTGTGTACATAGGAAGATGGAGGTAATAGAGGAAGAAACACAACGTTTTTTCCGTAAATATAAGCTGTATTGCGGCTCACTTCTTGCTTGTTTATAGCTTTACTACTTCTACCTGGGGATTTTTCTAGCAGATTTGCGATATGTTTATTTATTATTTATTTTTTTAGCAAAAGGAGTTTTTTTTTTTCTCCTTTTTGATGTAATTGAAATGTGTTTAGCTTATAATTTTGTGCGGTCGCGCGTGTATGTAAAGCATATTACAAAGTAATACTTGAGCAAGAAAAGTCTCTCATTCCCTCTCCTTTTCCGTTTTCTTTCCTCTCTGTTCTCTCTCCCTCCCTCCCTTCCCTCTCTCTATCTTTAGCATTGTTTAATTCATCCTGTTTATACAATCTCTCCTTGTCCACGAGATATTCTTCCCTCTCTCTCTTTCTATATTCCTTTCTCTCTCTCTCTCTTTCTCTTTTTATTCCTCTCTCTCTCTCCTCTCTCTCTCTCTCGCTCTCTCTTCTCTCTCTCTTCTCTCTCCTCTCTCTCCTCTCTCTCTCTCTCTCTCCCTCTTCTCTTCCTCCTCTTCTCTCTCTTTCTATTCCTCTTTCTCTCTCTCTCTCCTCTCTCTCTTTCGCTATCTCTCTCTTTCGCTATCTCTCTCTCTCTTTCTCCTTCTATTCCTCTCTCTCTCTCTTTCTCTTTCTATTCCTCTCTCTCTTCTCTCTTTTTCTCTCTTTCTTTCTCGCTCTCTCTTCTCTGTCTCTCTCTCTTCTCTGCTCTCTCTCTCTCTCTCTCTCTCTCTCTCTCTCTCTCTCTCTCTCTCTCTCTCTCTCTCTCTCTCTCTCTCTCTCTCTCTCTCTCTCTCTCTCTCTTTTCTTTTTTTTCATCGAGGAAGATAATAAAATCAGTGTGACATCGTCTGTAGACTACGCCGACCACCACCTTTACCTTCGGATTCTTATATTCTGTAAAATACTACGGAATGCTGAACCCGGGACGAAGTGTGGGACTCGTGGGGATCACACACATACGAGGCCACACACGCACTCTATCTGGATAATTTGTTGGTGTAGGGATTGTAATTAGAACATTAGAGAGACGCTATATATTTTGCAATTAGTTTGGTCTCGCGGAAGGTCAAAATATCTAGATTAAAAGTTCGGGGAGCATAAATGCCGATTTATGACTGTATCGAGATAGAGAGGGATGCCGTTGATATGAAAGACTAATAACCGATTTCTCATGCTTGGACCTCCGAAGCAGGTTATTGATCGCGCAATCAATAAAATATTATTTTGGAGTCTGGATTAACGAGATTGCATCGGAGGAATCTAATGTCAGGGTTATTTTCATTTGTAAAAAAAAAAAAAAAAAAGTACTGGGTGGAAAGTTGTAGTAGACATGATTGACAATTTTTTTTTTTTTTTTCGTTTAATAACATTGAGGAAATTCTTGCATTGTTGCGCGTGTGAGGGGAGATGGTGTTTCAGGACTTGAAGTGAGGGTACGCGAAGGATCTACACTCTCCTCGCAGTAACACACACACACAGGGAAGAGAGAGAGAGAGAGAGTGTAAGGATTAGGGAAAGAGAGAGACAGGGATAGGAGAGAGGAGAGAAGAGAGAGAGAGAGAGAGAAAGGGGGGAGGGAAAAGATAATTTTTAAAAATGAAAATGGGTGATATATATAAAGAAAAAAATGGAAAGAAAGAGAAGGCGGAAGAAAAAAAAAAAAAAAAAAAAAAGGAGAGAGAGAGAGAAAAAGAAGAAACGAGAGGAAAAGATACAGATAGAAAAAGATAGCATAGAGATAGACAGGAAGGAAGAATGGGAGAGAGGTAGCACAGTATGAGCATCAGGTGCCAAACGCAATTATAAAGTGGATTATTAATTGCACTGCGAGTCCAGACTCTTGTCCCCTCATTAGCCTGGTCTAAGCCGGGTCGCCGCTAAGCCACTTCAGACGTCATCCTGATCGAGTGTCTCTATCGCCCAAGATAACGTATCTCTCTTCTTTCATTAGCCCGGGTAGCCATCTTTGCGTCAGTCGCTGCGATTTTGTTTCCGAGTGCGTAAACGAAGTCGTAAAGTCGTTTGAGTTTGTTGTTGATGATGTTTAATGATCAACTTTTTTCTGAGTCGACTGTCGTTTTTTTTTTTTTTTTTTTTTTTTTTTTTTTTTTTTTTTTTTTTTACTCTTTCGCGTCTCCCTATGTCCGCCTTTAAAACCTGTTGTGTCGGAGATACGCGAATGATTTTCGACTCTGTTGCGCCGCGAGAGCATTTTCCAACGTCCGTGTTTAATTTGAATTTTAATGAACTTTACCTTTACCCTTTTTTTTTCTTTATAGAACTACATATCGGAATGAATTTTATACGTTCTAGATACAGTCGTTGAAGCAC
>NW_020869726.1:65121-77621 GCF_003789085.1 Penaeus vannamei | reverse complement strand
TCCCTCCCTCCCTTTTTTCACTCTTCCCCCCTCTTCATTTTCACTCTAGCCCTCCCTCTTCCATCTTTCACTCTTAGCCCCTCCTCCTCCCTTATCTCCCTCTCTCCCTCTCCCTTTCCCTCTCACTCTATCTTCTCTTCCCCCCCCCCCACCCCACCCCTATCACTCTCTCTCATTCTATCAAGATTTAAACGAAAGGAAATGAAACGGGTTCCGAGAACGACGTATGCAAAGTTGGAAGAGGATAATAGGTACTTCGTTAAGAAAAAGAATGAGATTGAGATGCGGAGGAAGAAAAGGGAGATTGAAGGGAGGTGTAGGTTATCGGTGGGAATTGTGTACACGAAAGGGGGGTGGTGGAGGAGGAGGAATGGCGTGCGTGTATGCAGGTGTGGGCATGCGTATGTGTTTGTGCATATATGTGTAGGTGTATGTATGTGTGTGTGTATATATATATATAATATATATATATTATATATATATATATACATATATTATATACATATACACATATATATATATATATATATATATATATATATATATACTATATATATATATATATTATACACATATATACACATACACATATAATACATACATATATATATATATATATATATATATACATACATAACATACATACAGACATACATACATATATAATATATATATATATATTATAATATAGTATATATATAGTTGTGTGTGTGGGTGTGTGTGTGTGTGTGTGTGTGTGTGTGTGTGTGTGTGTGTTGTGTGCACATACATACAAACACACACAACACACGCCTGCGCGCAGGCATACATACATACTTATGCATATAAATACACAAATATAGACACAGACAGAGGTTGAAATGATAAAAGCCGTTATAGATTAGCCACCCGAATGAACCGGAAACGCCCCCAAAACACATTTCCCGCCAAAAAGTTTTTTTTTTTTAAGCTTCACACAAACTATGCCAAACAATTCCCAGTGACCCATCGCAATTAAATTCGAACCTTAGAGTTTGATTTGGGGAAAAAAAAGGTCAAATGTGATGGCAGGTTAGCTATAGGTGCGCCAGACCTCATTACAATTTCAGGATCCAATTCAGGTTAAAGTTGTGAAATCGCGTGAAGTGGCATATACCGCGGCCCTTTTGAATTTCATTTCTGATCGCGCCAAACACTGGGTTTTTCATTCATTAGACTTATTTCACTCTCCTACTTATCTTTTCGCTTATTTTAATTAAAGTCTTTCTTTTCTCTCTCTCTCTCTTTCTCGTCTCTCTCTCTCTCTCTCTCTCTCTCTCTCTCTCTCTCTCTCTCTCTCTCTCTCTCTCTCTCTCTCTCTCTCTCTCTCTCTCTCTCTCTCTCTCTCTCTCTCTCTCTCTCTCTCTCTCTCTCTCTCTCTCTCTCTCTCTCTCTCTCTCTCTCTCTCCTCTCTCTCTCTCTCTCTCTCTCTCTCTCTCTCTCTCTCTCGGTCTCTTTTTTTTTCTTTTTTGTTCTTTTAATGTTCTTTCTGTATCATGTGTCAGGCCGCTTCCGTAAAGTAGGGAGGCTCTGTTTGGAAAGACTATTTTGTTAAGTCTAACGACAATAACCGTTCTAATTTACGCGCCAAATTGCTGGGGCCTTATTGCTAGCATTGCGCCGGGTCGTGAGCAATGATTTAGGCATAAGCGTTTAACTTTGGGTCTGTGGTTGTTTACGGTTGTGAGGAAGGATGGGTTGCTTCCGCTTTTTTTTTTTTTTTTTTTTTTTTTGACTTTTCTCTTTTTCGTTTTTGAAGTGGATCGTTTTTTTTTTTTTTGGGGGGGGGCTTCTGTGTGTTTAGTTTTTTTTTAATGGTTCGTTAAGTGAGCTTGGGTAGTTTCTTCTCTTATGAGGATGTTTCTCTTTGTGTTGAAGTGCAGTTTTATCTTTAGTTATTATTCTGTTCTTTCTATTTTTTTGTTAGTCATGCTTTGTATTTTTGTTTGTTTCTCTGGATGTCTTTCGATGCGACGTTCTGTCAGTCTCTTATTTCTCTCTCTCTCTCTCTTCTATATATATATATTATATATATTATATATCTGTCTCTGTCTCTGGTCTCCCTGTCTCTCTCTCTCTTCTCTGTCTCTGTGTCTTCCTGTCTCTCTCTCTCTCTCTCTCTCTCTCTCTCTCTCTCTCTCTCTCTTCTCTCTCTCTCTCTCTCTCTCTCTCTCTCTCTCTCTCTCTCTCTCTCTCTTTTTTTTTCTCTCTATCTATCTATCTCTATCTCTCTTAATCTCTCAGTCTCCTCTCTCTCTCTCGCACGTTCGCTCGCCCTAGCTCTCTCTAGTTCCTCTCTAGTTCCTTTTTTCTTCACTTCTCTCTCTACGGTCCCTTCTCTCTCTCTCTTTCTCTTCTCTTTTCTTTCTTTCCCATCTCCTTTTGCTATTCCTTCTCTCGTCCTCAATATTCCTCTCTCTTTCCTTTTCCCCTATTTCTTTCCTTTTCTTTCTCTCTGTTCCCCCTCTGCCTTCTCCTCTCTTCCCTTGCCTTTCCTCTCTCTCTTCTCCTTTCCTTTTCTCTTCTTCTCCTTTTCCCTTTTTCTCTTTTCCTCTCTGTCACTTTTTCACTATTCACATTCTCTCTCTCATTCATCTCTCTTTCCCTTACTCTCTCTTCAACCTTCTTTTCCCCCTTTTACCCACCTTCACTTCTTTTTCTCCTCTTTTCCCCTGTCTTATCTCTTTTTAACCATCTTCCCTTTTCCTCCCCTGATTTTTCAGCTTTTCCCTCTTTTCCCTTTTTTATCTCTTCCTCCTTCCTCTTTTCCTCTTCACCCTTTCTACTCTCGTCTTTTTCCTCCTATTCCCCCATCTTCGTCCCTCTACTTCCCTCCCTTCCTCTTCCCCTTTTGTTCCATCTTCTGCGAACCCCATCCCAAGACCAGCACGTCCCCTTTACGATGTTTTTTATCTAATCTCCCGACAACATCGCGTAGCTTTCAAGTTCAATTAAGTGACGTTGTTTTGAAAATGTACAAAACGCCAAATGCAATCTGAGGCAGAAACGGCCGTCGGGTGGAGGACGGAAAGAGATCGAGCTTGTGGGTTCACTTGGGGGTGAGAGGGTGGGGTGGGTTGGCTGGGTGACTGGGGTGGAGGTGGGTTTGGGGTTGGCTGGGTGAGTGGGGTGAAGGTGGGTTTGGGGTTGATTGGGTGAGTGGGTGAACCAGGTGGGTTGGGATTGGCTGGTTGAGTGGGGTGAAGATGGGTTGGGGTTGGCTCTGAATTAGCTGGAAACGCCGTCGGGGGGGACGGAAAGAGATCGAGCTTGTGGGTTCACTTGGGGGTGCGCAGGTGGGATGGTTGGCTGGGTGACTGGGTGAAGGTGGGTTTGGGGTGGCGGGTGGGTTGGTTTGGCTGAGTGGGGTGTAAGTGGGGTGAACGTGAAGGTGGTTTGGTTGGTTGGGTGGAACTTGGGTTGGAGGTGGGTTGGGTTGCTGGGTGAATGGGTGAGGATGGGTTGGGTGGCTGGTGAGTGGGTGAAGGTGGGTTTGGGGTTGGTTGGGTTGGGAGGGGGTTGGGTGCTGGGTGACTGGGTGGAGGTGGGTTGGAGTGGCTGGGTGCAGGTGGGTTTGGTTGATTGTGAGTGGGGTGAAGGAGGGTTTTTGGTGGTGGGGTGGGTGGTGGGTGAGTGGGTGAAGGTGGGTGGGTGAGTGGGGTGGAAGGTGGTTGTGGTTGGCTGGTTGAGTGGGGTGAAGGGGGTTTGGGGTTGGCTGGGTGAGTGGGGTGAAGGTGGGTTGGGTTAGCTGGAAACGGCCGTCGGGTGTGGGGACGGAAAGAGATCGAGCTTGTGGGTTCACTTGGGGTGCGCCAGGGGTGGATGGGTTGGCTGGTGACTGGGGGTGAAGGTGGTTGGGGTTGCTGGGTGGGGTTGGGTTGGCTTGGGTGAGTGGGGTGTAGGTGGGTTGGGTTGTTTGGGTGCAGTGGGGTGAAGGTGGTTGGGTTGAGTGGGCGTGTGAGGTGGGATTGGGTTGGAAGGTGGGTGAGTTTGGGGTTGGGTGGGGGAAGGGGTTGGGGTTTTGGGGGTGGTGTCTGGAAACGGCCGTCGGGTGGAGGACGGAAAGAGATCGAGCTTTGGGTTCACTTGGAGGTGAGGGGTGGGGTGGGGTGTTGGTGGGTGAGTGGGGTGAAGGTGGGTTTGGGGTTGGCTAGGTGAGTGGGTGAAGGTGGGTGGGTGGTGGGTGTGTGGTGAAGTGGTTTGGGGTTGGTTGGTGAGTGGGGGGAAGGTGAGGTTGGTTGGCTGGGTGAGTGCGGGTGAAGGTTGGGTGGCTGGGCTGGGGTGAAGGTGGGTTGGGTTGGCTGGAGTGAGAAGTGGGTGGGTTTGGCTGGGTGAGTGGGGTGAATGTGGGTTTAGGTTGTCTGGGTGAGTGGGGTGGTGGGTTGGGTTGCTGGGTGAGTGGAGTGAAGGTGGTTGGTTGCCTGGGGTTGCTGGGGGAGGTGGGCTTGGGTTGGCTGGGTGAGTGATGAAAGGGTTGGGTTGCTGGTGTGTGGGGTGAAGGTGGGTTTGGGCTTGGTTGGGTGAGTGGGGTGAAGGTGGGGTTTGGGTTTGGCTGGGTGAGTGGGTTGGGTGGTGGGTTGTCTGGGTGAGTGGGGTGAAGGTGGGTGGGTTGTCTGGGTGAGTGGTGGTGAAGGTGGGTGGGTTGTCTGGGTGAGTGGGTGAAGGTGGGTGGGTTGTCTGGGTGAGTGGGTGTGAAAGTGGGTGGGTTGGCTGGGTGAGTGGGTGAAGGTGGGGGGTTGTCTGGTGGTGAAAGGTTGGGTTGGGTTGTCTGGGTGAGTGGGTGAAGGTGGGTGGGTGTCTGGGGTGTAGTCTGGGGTGGGGAAGGTGGGTTGGGTTGTCTGGGTGAGTGGGTGAAGGTGGGTTGGGTTGGTTGGGTGACTGGGGTGAAGGTGGGTGGGTTGTCTGTCTGAGTGGATTGTCTGGATGAGTGGGGTGAAGGTGGGTGGGTTGTTTGGATGAGTGGGGTTAAGGTGGGTTGGGTTGTCTGGGTGAGTGGGGTGAAGGTGGGTGGGTTGTATGGGTGAGCGGGGTTAAGGTGGGTTGGGTTGTCTGGGTGAGTGGGTTGTTTGAGTGGGGTGAAGGTGGGTTGGGTTGTTTGGATGAGTAGGATGAAGGTCGGTGGGTTGTCTGTGTGAGTGGGATGAAGGTGCGTGAGTTGTCTGGGTGAGTGGGGTGAAGGTGGGTGAGTTGTCTGTCTTAGTGAGCTAAAAGAGGGTGGCTTTCGATTAAGTTTTGTTGAGTTGTTTTTCAGGTTTTTACATGTTAGAATTCGTAGAGGAGTTTTGTAGAGGTGTATTTCAGCTTAGATTTCGTTAAAATGGGTTTCAGCCTAAAACCCACAGAATTGGGTTTCAGTTTAAGAATTAGTTAAGATAAGTTTCAGTTTAGAAGTCGTAGAAGTGGGTTTCAATTCAGATTCCGTAGAGGTGGGTCATGGTGGGCAGAGGTGGGTCATGGTGGGCAGACAGTTCATACGCCACAGAATCTAGAAAAAAACGAAAAATAGTTTGATCCCACAAATGGCGTGACTAAGCGATTTCTGTTACTCAATCAGACGAAATCTCACACAGGCTTTGAGAGCAGTGGGTTAAGAGTAGTGAAAGTGGCTGCGGTCGTATAAGAGAGCGAGGGAAGTGTACTACAGGTTGACGACTCCTTCTCGGGGGAGTAACGACCTGGCTAAGAATCTTGAGCTATAAAATTCGGATCAAGTAAAGCGGTGGAGTGTTTAATGTCTTTTGGCAATGTCAAGGTCGACACACCCTTTTGCTACACTCGCTAGGTTCCTCGAGTTGCTTTGTGATCTCTTTTAAGCAAGTGCAGGAGATAAATCCGCCGTACATATCAATTCTGCGATGTGCGTTGACATTCGTATCACAAGTGCGCGGCAGTTATTCTATTAAGCATCACAGCTGTAAGATTTCTATGCTGATCTAATAAGCTCCATCGCACTTGAAAAGTCCTCGCGCTGCCTACGCATCTGCTCCGAATCCGGTCCGTTTTTATAGCAAGTTTTCGCTCTCGTTCGTAGCAAACTTCGCTACACATCCCTATCGGAGCGCCATTCCCTCCGGCGCCCTTACCCCCCTACCCTACTGCGCCCGCCGATCATTGACCAAAGCCCCGAAAAAGGACACTCAGTCATTCCCCCCCCCCCCCGCCCTTCGCAAAAAAGGGAAACAACATTAAGAATTTACCTCATGTTCGTTTACATTTTACACCGCGCTAAACTTACGCATTCTACAACGCTGTGCACCGCCGCATGTATGAGTACTACCTGTACTACCTCCTGCCCCTTCGACCGAAACGCACGGCGCAAACGCTATCTGTTAAGCAATAATACCTAAGCACCGCCAATATACTCGGCGCTCTCTCGCTATTTAGATTAGGATAATTACCCAAGGACCATTAATGAAAGCAATTGAAACCTGTGAATCCTAAACAAAAATGGTGGATGGCGGCTGCGGGAACAGTCGCGCGCGCCGCGGATTTCCGTCTCGATGCGTGTGAATGATTCGCCTGATTACCTGCGTATGGATCTCCCTTTCTGAGATTCCCCTTTCTTATTTTTTCGCCTCCCTTCCCTTCCTTTTCCTCCCTTCTTCCTCTTCCCATCTTCCGTCCTCTTTCTTACTCTATCTTTCCCTCTTTCCTTCCTTTTTCTCCCTTCTCTGTTTTCCCATCTTCCGTCCTCTTTCTTACCCTACCTTTTCCTCTCCCTCCTTTCCCTTTCCTCCCTCTTTCTGTTTCCCATCTTCTGACCTCTTTCTTACCCTCTTTCCCCTCCCTTCCTTCCTTTCCTCCCTTCTTACTGTTTTTCCCATCTTCCGTCCTCTTTCTTACCCTACCTTTTCCCTTCCCTTCCTTCCCTTTCCTCCCTCTTTAATCTGTTTTCCCATCTTCGTCCTTTTTCTTACCCTACTTCCCCCCCCCCTTCCTTCCCTTTTCTCCCTTCTTCCTCTGTTTTCCCATCTTCGTCCTTTTTCTTACCCTACTTTTCTCCCTCTCTTCCTTCCCTTTCCTCCCTCCCTGCTCTGTTTCCCTATCTTCCGTCCATTTCTTTTTCCCCTCTCCGTCCTATTCCCATCTCTCTGTTTTCCTTTCTTTCTACCCTCTCTTATCACCTTTCTTTCTGCCCTTTCCCCATCTCTTCCCTCCCTTTGTCTTTTCTATCCTCGTATTTTCCTCTCTCTTTCCCTCCATTTATTTTATATTGTCATTTCGTCTTGTTGTCTTTTGCATTTCGTTTTCCATTTCGTATATCTCTCACTTTTCTTTCCATTTCCTCCTCCTTTCCCTTCCCTTGTCCTCTCTCTCCCCTCCCTTTCCCTCCCAGGTCACCCCTTTCGCTCTCTCTTCCTATCCCCATTTACCAATTTATTCTTTCTCCATTTTCCTTTCTGTTTCCTATTCTATCTTAATTCCTCTTCCATTCCCTTCTCTTCACCTCCCTTTTCCCTCTCTCCCCCTCCCTATTCCTTATCTTTTCCCCCTCTCTTTCATTCTCTTTTTCCTTCTCTTCACCTCCTTTCCCCCTCTCTCCCTCTCCCTATTCCTCATCTTTCTCAATGTCTTCCCTTCCTTTATTTCTTCTCTTAACCTCCCTTTTCCCCTCTCCCTCTCCCTATTCCTCATCTTTCTCGCTGTCTTCCCTTCCTTTATTTCTTTTCTTAACCTCCCTTTTCCCCTCTCCCTCCTCCCTTTTCCTCATCTTCCTCCTTCTCTTTCCCTCCCTTTTCCTCCGTAAAGAAAATACTCGCATGGTGACAGACATATAATAAAAAACTAGGCATTTTTTTCTTTTTTATATTCCCTCTGTTTCTACCTGTCCATATGCCTGCCTAGTGAAATATCAGTCTCTCTTTCTACTTCTCCTTCCTCCCTTTTTCTCCCCTCATTTTCTATCTATATCTCCGTCGCCTTCCCCCTCTTACTCATCCCACTTTTTGTCTCTCTGCCTCTCTTTCTTCTCTTTTTACATTCTCTCTCTCCCTCCTCTCCTCCCTTCTCCCTTCCTCCCTCCTTCTCCTTCTCCCTCCCTCTTTTCTTTCTTTTCCCCTTACCTACCTCCCTTCTTCGCTTCCCCCTTCCTTCCCTCTCTCCCTCCCTCCCTCCTCTCTCTCCTTCCCTCCCTCTTTCTTCTCATCTTTCCCCCCTTACCTACCTCCCTTCTTCTCTTCCCCCCCCTTCTCCCCTCTTCCCTCCCTCTCTCTCCCTTTCTCTCTCCTTCCCTCCCTCTTTCTTCTCATCTTTCCCCTTACCTACCTCCCTTCTTCTCTTCCCCTTCGCTTCACCCCTTCCTTCCTCTCTCCCTTCTCCTCCCTCTCCTTCCCTCCTCCCTCTCCCTCTCTTTCTCCTCTTCCTTCCTCCTTCCTCCCTCTCTCTCCCTTCCCCGTCCTTTACCGACCTGAAACAACTCCCAGATTAAAAGCTGATCAATAAGTGCGGGTCGACCAGAGAGACATTAAGGGAATAGCATTTCGTACCGGTTTGTGGCGGCGGTCGAGGGAGAGGAGGCGAGCGTTGTTTGGGGAGGAAGGGGAGAGTAGGGTGATGGGTTGAGGGAGGGAGAGGAGGGTGATGGGTTGGGGAGGGGAGAGGGTGATGGGTTGGGGAGGGAGGAGGAGGGTGATGGGTTGGGGAGGAGAGGGAGAAAAGGGTGATTGGGTTGGGGAGGGAGGGAGAAAAGGGTGATGGGTTGGGGAGGGAGGGAGAGTAGAGGTGATGGGTTGGGGAGGGAGAGGAGGGTGAATGGGTTGGGGAAGGAGGGAGAGGGAGGGTGATGGGTTGTGGGAGGGAGAGGAGGGTGATGGGTTGGGGAGGAGGGAGAAAAGGGTGAATGGGTTGGGGAGGGAGGGAGAGAAAGGGTGATGGGTTGGGGTGGGAGGGGAGTAGGGTGATGGGTTGGGGAGGGAGGAGGAGGGTGAATGGGTTGGGGAGGAGGGAGAGGAGGGTGATGGGTTGGGGAGGGAGAGGAGGGTGATGGGTTGGGGAGGGAGAGGAGGGTGATGGGTTGGGGTGGAGGGAGAGAAGGGTGATGGGTTGGGGAGGGAGGGAGAGTAGGGTGATGGGTTGGGGAGGGAGGGAGAAAAGGATGATGGGTTGGGGGAGGGAGGGAGAGTAGGGTGATGGGTTAGGGAGAGTAGGGTGATGGGTTGGGGAGGGAGGAGAGGAGGGTGATGGATGGGGAGGAGGGAGAGCAGGGTGATGGGTTGGGTAGGAAAAGCGAACAAGGTGCTGTATTGAACGTGAGAAAGAGTAAGGTGTCTCTCAGGACACGAGGAGTGCAGGCTACGATATGTCGTAAAGGACTTGAACGCGTGTGGGTTATTGTACATGACCCGCGGGAGTTCAGACTTGGGAGTAAGGGAGTGTAGCCTGTCGTATTGGGAGTGAACGGGTATTACACTATGGAGTCAGTTCTCGAATTCGGCAGTTTAGTCGCGACTGCCTCGTCAGCAAAAGGAGTCGGTAAAATTGTCACCGAATCAGCGCCGAACTGTTGTTTTGTCGTCAGTCGCAGATCTGCCAGACGTATGACTGTCCAAAGGGTCATTAATATAAATACTTGGAGTAAGACTGATGTAATCGTTTTTATCACCTTGTCAAATTAAATCAATAATGATTGTGTAATAAAACGTTCAGAGAGGTTTAACCATCCGTTGATAATGATAGGAATAAATTTTATACCACGGGTCCTTGTTGTTTACCTCGAGAGCGCAATATTTTATCCAAGATTTGAAAAATGGAGCTAATCACGTCTTCCCCGCATGGTGTGACCGCCTTTCACATTTTCATTTACTTTTTTCAAGCTTTACGGCAAGAAGTCTGGCAGAAAACAACTACAGCACTTCCGCCCGGCATGCTAGATGTAAACAAAAAAGAGTCGGCCTCAAATTGAAAAGCAAAATCGAGAATCGACTTCGTGCAATACCCCCTTGAAGGAGTGGAGGCTGTTGTATTGCGTTGCATTGTCCCCACACGGTGTAACGGTGAGTGTATTTGGAGTAGGTATCGATATTCATATACATGTATATGATGAATGTCTGTGTGTGTGTGTGTATGTATATATATATATATATATATATATATATATATATATATATATATATATATGTGTGTGTGTGTGTGTGTGGTGTGTGTGTATGTATGTGTGTATGTACGTATGTATGCATTGTGTGTGTGTGTGTTTGTGTAGAAATGTGAAGCATTAATGCATCTGCATACAAACACTTCACCCACAGCGAGTTCTACTATATTTGGCATAAATCTTTACATGCAGATCTGGCCGAGACAATGCCGCTTACATGAAGAAGGGAATTCAAGCATCTCCCGGATCCGATAATATTCAGGTACTGTCCCGTGATCCATTAATTCAAAAGTCTTATATAGCTGTGTACTTTCAATATGGGGAAGGCTAGATCAATAGCAACTCGAGGGTCACGGCGTCTGTTTTGATGATTGTTCAGTGAAAATATAACTATTAAAATCAGTATTTTCCATCCTTTTTGAAAACTGAATAGACCAAAATGATCGACCATTTGTGACGTCATCAAAATAAAACCCCATGTGCTTTTTCCCAAAAATAGAATCAGACGCCATGACACCTCCTCGAGTTGCTACTGATCTAGCCTTCCCCCTTTCAATATACGGCTTCATGTTCATGAGAAAGGGAGGGAGGGAGATGACACTATCTGGTAGAAATAATACTTAAGTGAGAAAAAAAAAAAACTTATAACTTTTACTCTGATAAAACAAGAAAAAAAACATTATAAAAATATATTTTCATCCATATGCGATACGAATTAGTCTTTCTCAAAATAATTTTTCCTTTTTTTTTTTCTTTTTCTTTTTTTTGATGAAGTAACGGAAATAGCGACACACATTTCTCGGGGATTACTGCGTTGCACTCTAAGTCTCGGTACATTATCGTTGCCAATAAAGACTCAATGGTACTGTTTACTACTTCCATCCACTCTGGTCCGCTCTGTCTCTCCCTCTTTCTTTGTGACTAACGCTTTGTCTGTCTCTCTCCATGGCTCTTTCTTTCTATTTTTTTCGTTTTCTCGTTTTCTTTTTTCTTTTTTTTTTCGTCTCTCTCTCTCTCTCTCTCTCTCTCTCTCTCTCTCTCTCTCCTCTCTCTCTCTCTCTCTCTCTCTCTCTCTCTCTCTCTCTCTCTCTCTCTTCCCTCCTTCCCTCTCTCTCTTCCACTCCCTAACTTTCCCTACCTCTCTTTGTCCTTTCCTCCGTCCCTGTCGCTCCTTCCTTTTCCTTCCCTTCCTCCTTTCCATTTCTTTCTACCTCCCTGCCTCCCTTCACTCTCTTTCTCTCTCCATTTTCCCCCTCTCTTTCCTTCTCCTTCCTCTTTCCTTTCTCTCTTCTCCTTTCTTCTGTCTCCTTTTCCTCTCCTCCTTCTATCTCCCTTCGTCCACCTTTCCCTCTCCTGTCTCCTTTCCTCCCTCCCTCCTTCCCTCCTCCTGTCTCCTTCGCTCCCTCCTCTCCTGTCTCCTTCCCTCTCCTCCCTCCCCTCCTTCTATCTCCCTTCTCCCTCTCCCCCTTAAAACAGCCTAGCAAAGTCGAGAGCACTATTACACCGTATGAACTCAGGGACTGCTTCGAACGCCGCCGTTTTATTCGCACAGTCGAGCCTTAGCTTCGGCGTCGCTGCTTCGAACGCTCGGATTTTCTTTCGGTTGAAGCTTCGAGAATTATGGTCGCCGTTTTGGCTTCGCTTCGCTTTTGTTTTGGGGGTGTTTTTGGAGGGTAATGTGTTTGGTGTATGTATATATGTATAATTATTATATATATAATTATATATAAATTGTGTGTATATATATATATATATATATATTATATATATATATATATATATATATATATATATTATATATACGTGTGTATATATATATACGTGTGTGTGTGTGTGTGTGTGTTAACGAGAGAGAGAGAGAGAAATCTAAATATACGTATAGATATATGTAGTATGTATGTTCATATGTATGTACTAATATGTTTATATTCATTTGTATATTTAAGCAACAATCATCATAATATTAACAAAACAATTTGCTATCAAGGGATGACGAGTATATAATTATTTGATTTTTATTTTGCAAATCCGATGCTAATTCTCTTACTCATTTTTACCAATACATTCACATCTTCCTCGTTAACAGCCACGGGGGGAAAATAACAATAACATTCATCCATTTAAACAAATTTCAGTTAATGTTTATCATCACGATCCCTGACAGGAACAGCCAATAGGAGACCAGACTTTTGTTGCTCCTGGATGTCGTAATATTTTATTTCGTATTAAGGTTAGCCTAGCTTAAATATTGTGAAAGTGTTGTAGTTAATTAAATAGAATGGCTGCGGTCTGGTTCTCTTGTCTTGTGCTAATAGATGGCGGGAAAGTTATCAAACGATCGTTACCTTATTGGATGTTAGTTGTCAGTTTTGTTTTATCATTATCATTGTTA
>NW_020869726.1:42621-57621 GCF_003789085.1 Penaeus vannamei | reverse complement strand
ATTGATACAAAAGTGTCACCACCCCTGTAGGTGTGTGTGTGCGCGCATCACAAGCACCCAAAAGCAGATGCGAACCGAAGAGAACAGCCAACTGGGTCACACTGCTCATCCACGCTCATCCATCAGTGTTACCAGCAGAAGTTCCAGAGAATACACAGGCTAGCCAAAGTTACGTTCATTAGGAAAACCTCTGATTCAAAAATTAGGTGATTGGGAACTTGGACCACTGAACAT
This sequence comes from Penaeus vannamei, assembly GCF_003789085.1. Classification (NCBI taxonomy): domain Eukaryota; kingdom Metazoa; phylum Arthropoda; class Malacostraca; order Decapoda; family Penaeidae; genus Penaeus; species Penaeus vannamei. The sequence continues at coordinate 57,387 of NW_020869726.1, read as the reverse complement.
TAGTTGGAATTAGTGACAAAGGAAGAGAGGACTGATTAAAAACAGCTATTTTTTTTTCTAGATGTTTTTTCATTACTCTTCTTAGCATTACAGAAATAATGAATAGGTACCTATCCCTTTGAGGGGAAGGCTAGATCAGTAGCAACTCGAGGAGGTGTCATGGCGTCTGACTCTGTTTTGGGAAAAAGCTCATGGGGTTTTATTTTGATGACGTCACAAAAGTTACGGATGCTTTGTGAATGTGGTCGATCATTTTGGTCTTTTCAATTTTCAAAAAGGAAGGAAAATAATTATTTTAATGGTTATATTTTCACTGAACAATCATCAAAACAGACGCCGTGACACCTCGAGTTGCTACTGATCTAGCCTTCCCATCCCTTTGCTGAGTGGGTCGCAACCCTTTTTTCGAGAAGGTAGGCCTACGTTATTGTGCCGTGACGCCGCACTAAACTCTTCCAACAGAAATTTATTGTAGTGAGTGGGAATGAACTAAATTAGATTCTCTTAACATTAGTAGTATTTATGAAAGGTGTAAAGTGATATTAAGTACGATTTTTGTTTGTAAGAGAACATATACATTTTCGGAAAATACGAATGAGACGTTTCGCCTAAGATAATAATTATAGAAATAATAATGATAATAAGATAATAATAGAAAAAAAACAAAAAAAAACAGGATGTATCATTATCATTTGCATACAGGTACAGAGGTTAGGATTCGGCGCAGTAACAAACCACGTAAAAGGATTCATCGGGGTTCTTGTAAACTTTGAGAGCCTCCTTCTTGGACCAGTGATATCCAATCATTTCTTCCAATCCGTGGGCCCCGACAGATATATATATTAAACCACTATGCCCCCCCATTCCTCAGTATCTCATCTTTAAGATACAATTATCACTCATAACAATTACTATTTGTGTAGATTATAATGATTCCTATCATTCCAAAACAACGCAATGGTAGAAATAGGTGTCAATTCATGAAATAAGCGAAAAATCATGCCTTAACACCGCGCAGGAATGGGACAAAATACATGAAATGAACGTTTAATAAGATGGTAACGAGAGGACAGGTAGTGAGGTAAGACTCTCGGAAGGGTTAAACCTATCGCAAGGAATTTGATGAGTCATTGTTTGCCATGAATTGCGCCATTTCGAGGGACAACAAATGGAAGTGTAAAAAAAAAAAAAAAAAAAAAAAAAAAAAAAAAAAAAAAAGCATGGCCGAGAGGATTACTGTTAATTATTTCGGATAAAAGAAATAACTGAAGTTAATGAGTTAAATGGAAGTGATTCGGTCGGGCTTCTTTGCAAAGAGCCAAGCGTTACCTTTTATACGAAGGACTTGCTCAGAGTGGATGCCCTTCCAGACCGCTCTCTTCTCTCTCTCTCTCTCTCTCTCTCTCTCTCTCTCTCTCTCTCTCTCTCTCTTCTCTCTTCTTCTCTCTCTCTTCTCTCTCTCTCTCTCTCTCTCTCTCTCTTCTCTCTCTCTCTCTCTCTCTCTCTCTCTCTCTCTCTCTCTCTCTCTCTCTATATATATATATATATATATAATATATATATATATATATATATATATATATATATATATGTGTGTGTGTGTGTGGTGTGTGTGTTGTCTGCATATACATACATATACATAAACACACACACACACACATATATATGTGTGTGTCATTGCATATGTGTGCATATATAAAAAAGTGTATGTATGAATGTCTGCCTCTATCAAAACATGTGTATGAGAGGAAAATAAGCATCACACAGTAAGAAATTCTCAGAGAATATGCAGACCAGACACAGCAAGCTTCAGGAACTCGCATCATTAGTGCTAAGATTCTTATCACAGAATCAGAACGTCTCGAGCAGGTATTTGGAAACCTTAATTGGGAAAATAATAGAATGCACGTAGTGGTGAATTCCGTAGTAATCTTGCCTTCTCTTTTTTTGGCGAGGAACAGCAATATACGATAAAGATGATGAAGGGGAAAAGGAATAAAATGACATTTAAAGGGAAGTTGATAAAGGTAAGAGTCTGTAGACGTACAAACACCATATGTAGATACTGAAAGTAGCCAGGGAAGTAGAACGATATTTGCAAGTCATTTTATGTCCCGACTACCATATACGGATTAATTCTACATATAAATTCTACCGCGGTGAGATAAAACGAAAAAAAATCCACTTAGATTCGCGATGAATTGAGGAAAAATAATGCACTAAAAGACAGGACATTCCGAGTCTCCTTTTCGGTTGCCGACTTAGGCTTAAAATGCTAACAAGGCTCCGTAAGGTCGCCAGCTGTTCGGAGGCCGGTGTCGGGAAGCTGAAGCAAGGAGGCGTGATTTTACGAGAGACTCTTCCTCCTTTCCTTCTTGTCCTTCTTTTTTCTCTCTTCCATCCTTCTCCCCTCCCTTTCTTCTTTGTGACCTCCTTCCCTGCCTTTCTGGACTTTCCTTCCTTCCTCTCCCTCCTTCCTCACTCCATCTCTTTTCATCCTCTCTCCTCCCTTCTTTTGACCTCCTTCCCCCCTTTCTCTCTTCCTTCCTTCCTACTTAATTCCTTCTCTCCTTCCCTTTCTCTTTTCCTTCCTTCCTCTCCCTCCCTTCCTCATTCCTTCCTTCCTTTCCTCCCCCTTCCCTCTTTCCTCCTTTTCTCCTCCCTCCCTACTTCCTCTCTTCCTCCTCTTCTTCCTTCCCTTCCCTCCCTCCCTCCTTCCCTTCTCCTTCCTCCTCCCCTCTTTCCTCCTCCTCCTTCCCCTCCTCCTCCCTCCCTCCTCCCTCCCTCCCTCCTCCTTCCCTCCCTCCTCCCTCCCTCTCCCCTCCTTTCCTCCCTCCCTCCCTCTCCTTCCCCTCCCTCTCTCCCTCCTCCTTCCTCCTCCCTTCCTCCCTCCTCCTCTCCCCTCCCTCCTCCCTCCTCCTCCTCCCTCCCCTCTCCTCCTTCTCCCTCTCCTTCCCCTCCTCTCCTTCCCTCCCTCCCCTCCCTCTTTCCCCTCCCTTCCTCCTCCCTCCCTCTCTCCCTCCTCCTCCCCTCTCCTCATCCCTCCTCCCTCCTCCCTCCTCCTCTCCTCCCTCCTCCTCCTCTCCTCCCCTCCCTCCCTCCTCCTTCCCCTCCCTTCCTCCTCCCTCCCTCTCTCCTTCCTCCTTCCCTCCCTCCCTCCTCCCCTCCTCTCCTTCCCTCCCTTCCCTCCTCTCCCTCCCTCCCCCCTCCCTCCTCCCTCCCTCCCTCCCTCCTCCTCCTTCCCCTATCCTCTTCGCCCTCATTCCCTCGCCTCCTCCTCGCATTCCCTCTGTCTCTGTCCCTTTATTATTGTATTCTCATCCACGCTCCACCAATCCATTTATTCGGGCGTGTCTTTATTGTTCTCTTTCTCCTATTTGTGCTTCCTCTTCCTTCCTTTCATCCTCTTCATCTTTCTCAATCAATCATCTTTCCCCTCTTCTCCCCTCTTCGCCCCCGTGTAATCTATCGGCCCTCCATGTGAAAAGAGATGAGAGGGGAGAGAAGGAGAGGAAGGAAGAGGAAAGAAACGCGATAGAAAAAGATAGAGAAAGGAAAAGAGAAGAGATGGATTTGAAAGTGAACAGATAGGAAGAAAAGAGAGAGAGAAAAATAAGATAGATCGATAGATAGAGAGGTGGAATGGGTGTGTGTGAGATAGAAAGGAACAGACATGAAACAAATGCAATAAAGCAGAGATAAAAGTAACGAAAGGTAGAAAGTAAATATATAGAATAAGATAAAACACAGAATAAGACAAATAGAGAAAAAATCCAAACAAAGACATGAAAGCAGCAGCAGAGAGAGAGAGAGAAAAAAAAATAAAAGAGAGAGAGAGGGAGAAAGAAAACGAGATAGAGAAAGAAAGAGAGAGAAAAAGAAATAAATAAAAGTTAGAGCGGGAGAAAGAAAGAAAACGAGAAAGAGAAAAAAATAAAAGAAAGGGAGAAAGAAAGAAATCGAGATAGAGAAAGAAAGAGAGGGGCAGAAAGAAAGAAAGAAAAGAGAGAGTGAGAAAGAAAGAAAACAACATAGAAAAAAAGAGAGAGATGCAGAAAAAAAAGCAAACGAGATAGAGAGAAAGAGAGAGAGAGAGAGAGAGCAGGCGAGGGACGAGAGACACGAGAACCCAAATGGGACGGGTGCATCAATCTGGCTGATGTTTGAGTTTAATTGGGAATATACTGGGGGTCAGACAATGCCAAGCCCTCACAGCCCGCTCATTTCAACTTTCACTTTTAATCGACGGAAGCAGCATCGGGTTTATAGATGAAATAACTTCGGGAATCAGATAGGTCCTGCTTTATGGATGAAATAACTTCGGGGGTCGGATAGGCTGTTGCTTTATAGATGTAATAGCATAGAGGATCGGATAGGCTCGGCTTTATAGATGAAATAACATCGGGGATCGGGTAGGCTGTTGCTTTATAGATTAAATAACATCGGGGATCGGATAGGTTAGGTTTTATAGATGAAATAACTTCGGGGATCGGATAGGCTTGGTTTTATAGATGAAATAACATAGATGATCGGATAGGCTCGGTTTTATAGATGAAATAACATCAGGGATCGGATAGGCCGTTGCTTTATAGATGAAATAACATAGAGGATCGGATAGGTTACGTTTTATAGATGAAATAACTTCGGAGATCGGATAGGCTCGGTTTTATAGCTGGAATAATTTAGGGGATCGGGTAGGTCCTGCTTTATAGATGAAATAACATCGGGGATCGGGTAGGCTGTTGCTTTATAGATTAAATAACATAGAGGATCGGATAGGTTAGGTTTTATAGATGAAATAACTTCGGGGATCGGATAGGCTTGGTTTTATAGATGAAATAACTATGTGGATCGGATAGGCCGTTGCTTTATAGATGAAATAACTTCGGGGATCAGATAGGCTCGGTTTTATAGATGAAATAACTTCTTTGATCAGATACGCCCTGCTGTATAGATGAAATAACTTCAGGGATTACATAGACGGAGGATGGGGAGGAGGGATAGGGGTCTAGGATTGTGGATAGGAGTGAGGGAAGGGGATAGGGGATAGAGGGGTGGGTTTAGTGAGGGATGGGGCAGAGAAAGTGGGTATTTGGTGGATAGGGGGTCGGGGGAGGAGGTATGCTAGGGAGGAGGTATAGTGGGGTGGGGCTTAGATAGGGGAGGGGAGGGAGGTAAGAGATAGGGGGAGGGGACTATGATGGGGATGGGGGAGGTATGGGGAGAGAAGTTAGAGCGGGGAGAGGGATAGAGAGTTAGAATGGGGAGGGGGATGAAGATCACATTGGGGAGGAGGGGGAATGGAGGGTTGGAGTCAAGGGTGGGGGGAGGGGAGGATAGAGGGGGAACGGGGGTAACTGTAGTATATCGCTCGTCATTTTTACTAAATTCATTCGACCATTTTTTATTTTGTTTGTTGTTTCGTTTTTTTTTTATGCTATTTCATAAACGGAATTACACTTATGATTCCGTTTAAATCTTTTCTTTTTCTCTTCCTCTCCTTTTTCATCTCTTTCTCTCTTTACTATGTCTTATCTATATATCTATTGTATCTTTCTTTCTCTCTTCCCAGCCCGTTCTTTTACGTTCTCGCTATATTTACATTTCTACCTATCTATCTATCTCATCAATTTTTTTCTTTCTTTCTCTCTCTGTTTCTGTATCTCCTTCTCTTTCTCTTTTATTCACTCCTTTTCCAAGTCAACAATTTCCGTTTTTTATTATAAATTCTGTCTGCGATTAAACTGAGAGAATTAGATGCCAAATGGAACCTGAGGGGAGGGGGGGAGGGGAGGGGGAGGGGAAGGGGGAGGGGAGAGGGGTTGTAAGTTAAAGGCTCTGCAGGCTACCGTTTTATCCTTTCAATTGCAATCATCAGTTTTCTCCTCTCCTCGTGCGTTTATCAGGTTTCTATATTTCCTTTTTTTTTCTGTATAACATGTGTTTTATTACGTTTTCCACACCATTTTATATTATTACTTTCAATTTATTTATTTATTTATTTTTGTCATATTCCATATTGTCATTTCTTCTGTTCGCTCCCCATCTGCCTCAGATTTTTTTTTCTCTTTCTCTTTCTCTTCCGTCTTAATTTTCCTCTCTCTCTTCTCTCTCTCCTCTCTCTCTCTCTCTCTCTTCTCTCTCTCTCTCTCTCTCTCTCTCTCTCTCTCTCTCTCTCTCTCCTCTCTCTCTCTCTCTCTCTCTCTCTCCTCCCTCCTCCTCCCTCCCTCCCTCCCTCCCTCCCTCCCTCTCTCTCTCTCTCTCGTCGGATGTATTACTTGTAGAAATGGGACGCGTTTGTAGTATTATCCTCAGTCGTGATTGATTCCACGAATCCTGTGTTTACCCGCTCATCGCGTAGTCCTCGCGGCTACCTCGGGTCCTTCAGTGATTTTACGCACTCAATGCATAACAGACTCTAAAACATTAAGGACGCTAATTATGATAAGCGTAATAATAAGCGTAATGATAAGCGTAATGCTGCGAGGAGGATTCTTGGGGAGCGGAGAGAAGCATTGACTCTCCTTCGCGGATATCAGGTCAGCGTCTAACCAGGGGGTCAGTATGGGGTCGGGGTCCCCTCTTTACGATGTGGGAATGGATGAAATGGGTCTTTGTTGTGGACAAGTGGATGACGAGGCAGCTTTGGAGTGAATTCACGTGATCGAGTATTTTTCCAGTGTGGATAGCCAGGAAAAAGCCGTTATTCCCATAGGCTTACAAACTAACCTTTACGGGGGTATTAAAGGGGCCACGCAACGGGGTCGAGAGCATCATAATTCCGAGCAGCAACCGAAGGAGGGCAGAGGGAGGCCGTATCTTAGGGCGCGGACCGAGGGGGAGGCGGAGCAGATCCCGCCGACGAAGGGGTACAAGGGGACAGCGATAACTCCCCCGCAAGAAGGAGGGCACTAACCGGAATTATTATCTTCGAGTATCCAGTGATTCCGGATTCCGCTAGACAGACGCAGTATTCATAGCTGGAGCGGGGTACAGACGGGTGGCGCCGGATACGGGGATATGGTGCGCCAGATATGACTACAGCGCTGCAGTTGGAGACAAACAAGTTGTGAACCTGTCTGCAAGATCACGATACAGGTTTTGCAGTGGGAGGCACGAGAGATAGGATCGATAAAGGGTAAAGGATTAAGCGCTGCTGCTACAATTTTGAAGGCCCGCATACAAGGCTACATGTATATAAATATATATATATATATATATATATATTTCTGTAGTCCACAAGCAAGAGATCGCAGAAGAGGAGGAGAAATAGCCTCTAAGCAGTCGGACGTGAAGGGAGAAGACTCTAACAACCAACAATACAATTGCAAGAGACACATGCAAAAGAAAAGTGCCGATGGCCCTGCAAAGGAACAAAGTGGCATTCAAAATTACCAATAAAGGAAATGTATAAAGTATAAAGACTATCGTAGGGAATATCCTCCGTTACTTTCATTAAAAAAAACAAAGTAATCTGTTAAAAAAAAAACGGGCATCAATTCAAAAGGAATGGCCAGACTTCAAGAAATGTGAAGAAAAAAAAACAAGGATACTTTTAAGATCTTACAGTCTGTTAGTAGAATATTATCATTATTATGGTGTACTTTGAATAACCTCAATGTACTTCAAAGTTACAATATTAATTATATTAATTAGTGTAATTCAAGAATTGAGTTAAATCTTTATGAACATAATACATTTATTAATTAATAATCAATTATCAGTGTAATGTAATAAAATCACAATATCAAAGAAAATGTCAAACAAAAAACGTACGACATTATTTAGGATCTTGACACTAGACAGTTATGACTCACTCTTATATAATTATCAGTCATGAAACCTTGACATAAACAAAATCAACAACATTCAAAATTACGTTATATCTTAATGAAACAAACATCAAAAACAGCAAAAAATATGAAAGCAATTAATGCTTGAATAGCAAATACTTAAATAAAATACATGCTCTGTGAATTGAATATTATTCTAAAAGAATAAACAAATAGTTAATTTTAATAAGCACAAACTAAGTTGTATTTCTATGTTATTGCGTTAATGTTATTTCTATGTTATTACATCTTACGCTCTGTCGAACAATAACAGGACTTGTCACTGCCTTCACACTTCTGTTGAGCTATCCATCTTAGGAAACACTTAGTAATTTGAGTAAACACAAACTAACTTATATATTTCCTTTAATTGTTAATAAAGGTACATCTACCTCAATATTGCCAAATTAATTATATTTGATAATCAATTTATTTCATTATATGTTCATTAAGATCTTCACTTTCTCCCTAAACCTAATTATGTTCCAGAATAGTTCTCCCATGTTGCCAGAATAACGTCCATGTTACTGTTTCCCATTTCTAATTCCTGTCCACCTTGTTCCATCACGATAGTACACTAAATCACTTCCTGAGCGCTACTACCCTATGCTGTTATCACTTATCAATTTCTTATAGTTGGAAAGATACAAGCATCAGGACTTTTCTGTGTCAACATTTTTTTATACTCTATTTATCACTTTTCACTTTTTCTACCTACCATCCGACTTAATTTTTTCTCTATTTTTTTTGTAACTGCCTCCTTTCCTGTCGACTGCTCGAGTCCGCTATTTATGACGTCTCGTTCAAGCTTGTTTGTTTGGCCCGTCCATATGGGATCCGCCTTTGCCCACTTGTTGTTCACGTGATGATGATGAATTCCTTCGTGTGTCAACGGCATAAGAGTTATCCTCAGTGCGTTGAGCCAGCTTTATATGCAGATGACATATTGATATAAGGGAGTACACAGCGTCGTTGACAAACTGCGCTGAACAAATTAAGTAGACGTTCAAACACTGGGACTGATTAACAATGAAGAAAAGACCGTCTTAGAGCGAAGAAAGAGGTAGCATGAGAGTTGTGTTAAGTGGCAGACAAGTGGTGAAAGTATTGACATGTGATTATCAAGGGGTGTATGTTGGGTTTACTGCCTCAAGTAAAGATGCTGAAGTCAATCATGTAAGGACGCAGTGTAAGGCATGAGCACTTGCTTGTGGCGGAGTCGGAGCTGGGGTACCTCTATTGCCACTAGTCTTCATTATTGCAATAAGAACTCTGGTGGACTATGCAGCACCAGTACTTTCTATAGCCCGTCAAGGGAGACTACGAAATCTGGAAATCAAGGAGAGTGAAACTTTGCGAATAATCCTCAAAGGAATACTAGGATAGACATAGTGGGAGCAGAAACCGGATTGCAAAACACTGCACAGAGAGTGGGAGTGATCAATGCAATCGCGGCCATCAGGTTAATGAAAGAAATTAGTGAGATATATGGCTAACGTTTTTTTTTTTCAGCAACATCAGGACTTTTTTATGGGCAAGGCAAGCGAGGATATTTGGAGATACTTAGAGATACTACCCAATTGTGTAGATTAAAGGATTATTGTCATTCGCATCAGATACCTTCTAAAATGCGACAATGGGAGGGTTAGGTAACTGACATCGATATAAAACAAATGGAAAGACAACTTGTACGCGAGAATTAGGCTTGGGTATTGATGTTACTGAGTTATTAGGCATTTAGACAAATGATCAGGAAAAGAATGCAGGGTGTTTAGGTTACCAGCAACACATTTCTTGGTGTGGAATTCATGACGAACAGATTGCAACAGGAACAACGAAGGGAATTATATGCCGAACACATGGTACACCATCGTGATATTACAGTAAATTAAAGAAATTGTCCTGTGGTTGACATATAAGAGTGAAAATCAAAATGTACCTTAGATGAGTTGTATGAATGATCAGGAATACCCTGGCATCTGGAATCTAACTTACAGGATTTTACACCAAAACATAACTGTACCTGGTGACTATGTACTGGCCAGGGGCGGCGCTAGAAAACTTTTTTGGAGGGGCGTCGGGAGCAAGGTTACCGAGTAACATTTTAAAAATTAAATCCACACTTCACACTTTTTAATATCTTGTTTCGAAAAGACCAAATTGAAATGAAAATGAAAACTTCGAGAGTTACAAACCATGATCATTGATTTCTTAAATTATGCCAACCACCAAGTTTGCCGAGTAAACTGTAATTTTTTTTTCCATTCTGCCGAGTGAAGTGACGATTGTGACCTTTGGGGGGGTGTTCGCACCCCCCCCCCCCCCCCACACACACCCCAGTGGCATCGCGCCTGGTACTGGCATGTGGGTTGCTTATCCTTCTGTTGACACTATATTGGCCGGAGCATAGTTTTATTGTGATGAGGATGGCGGCCATATATAATGCATCATTATTTTGAGATACAGACATTTCATCCTACAATATGAACCTCTTCGGGAGTATAGTTATGTATTGTAAACTTATGAATTATTTTTGTGGTTATGTGACCCGAGGAAGTAACTTATCAAGATGATGAAAATTTATTGTGTTATGATCTCGTAAAATGTAAATTACTGTCTGAAATACAGTACATAGCCTATTCTGTTTACATCCTAAAGTTTTTGTATGTCACGTCAGGCAGTGCCTTATTGAGATTGGTTGGTGTGAGTGTGTGTGTGTGTGTGTGTGTGTATATATATATATATATATATATATATATATATATATATATATATATATATATATATATATATATATATATATATATATATATATATATATATATATATATATATATATATATATATATATATATATATATATATATATATATATATATATATATATATATTATATATATATATATATATATATATATGTATATGTATGTATGTATGTATTTATGCATACATATGCGTGTGTGTTAATCTGTCTCTCCATCTAACTATTCATCTATCACCATCCTCCTCCTATAGCCCCCCCCCCCCCGCTACACCACGCAACCGCCCCTATAACAGCAGATCAAAGATGACACACACCCCTTCCCCTCCCCCCTCCCCCCCGCCGCCTATGCACGCGGGGTCATGGACCGGCCCCTGACGCCCGCCGAGGGAGCTGAGCCTGGAACGCGCAATATCATCTTGCAACGGCCTGGTATGCAACTGCTGGTGAGCCGCGGTATCAGGTGAGTGATATTAGGCCCGAACTGTTGTTGGAGATATCAGGTGCGGAGGCGCGAACGCTCTCTTTGGCCGGGGATTGTCATGCGAGAGTGGTTGTGCGCTGCAATTGCAAATCATTAGAGATTAGCCATTGCACGGGAACGGATTCGAGTCGCGAATACCCGCTAATTTGCCCAAGGAAAAGCTTCACAGTACCTCGGGAAGGGCTAGGTCAGTAGCCACTCGAGGAGGTGTCATGGCGTCTGATTCTATTAAAAAAAAAAGAAAAAAAAAAAAAAAAAAGTTTATTTTGATGACGTCACAATCGTTTTGGATGCATTGTGAATATGTTCGATCATTTTGGTCTATTAAGTTTTAAAAAATGATGGAAAAATAATCATTGATAGTTAAATTTTCATTGAACAATCATCAAAACAGACGCCGTGACACCTCCTCGAGTTGCTGCTGATCTAGCCTTTCCCCAATACCTCGGGCTCGTCCTCGTCACGAGCACGAGATCGAACTCGCTCGCCGTCGAGGAGCACGTCGCCGCGGGGAATCTCCTTCGATAATCCTCCTCGAGATTACTTTTCAATTAGCGAGGACAATCCGGCGATTTGGAGGACGACCTGCGGAAAATGGGCGATCCTTCGGGCTGAAGGAGGAGGAAATGGGGAAGGAGGAGGCTCTTGTGCACCTGGCAGGTGAGGCTCTGCGGACGAGCGCTTAGGGATATATATATATTGTGTGTGTATGTAAAGATAGATCGATAAATATAGCTATGGGTATATATATATATATATATATATATATATGTATATATATACATACATACATATATATATATATATATATATATATATATATATATATATATAATATATATATATATATATATATATATATATATATATATATATATATATATATATATATATATATATATAATATATATATATATATATATATATTATATATATATATATATATATATATATATATATATATATATATAGATATATATATATATATATATATATATATATATATATATATATATATACATAGACATATAGACATAAATGCATATATACATACATATAATGCCATATATACATACATATATATATATATATATATATATATATATATATATATATATATATATATATATATATATATATAATATATATATTCAGTGTGTGTGCGCGCGCGCGTGCAGAGGGGGGATATTTACATATATATAAATTCCGCCCGACTATCTCTGCTTCTCCTCGTATTCGTTCGTAGAAATAATGACGGAAAACAAAGAAGCTGCATCCGATTCCCTGGACAAAACCCACCTTCTCGAAACAAAATAATTGCCTCTGTTGTGTCAGGTCGTCCAAACACACACAAATACCGCTTCCTTTCTCTTTGAATTTAAGAAGATAGATCAGTAAGTGAACTGATTCGGCTGATAGATTGACAGATAGATAGAGTGTGGAAGAGAGAGATAAAAGAGAGAAAGCAATAGGGAAAGGATAAAGAAAGAGAGAGGAAGAAGAAAGAATGAGAGAGTAGGGAAGGGACAGAGAAAGCACACACACCTCTAAATTAACCGATGTCTTGCTAAGCCTTAATGAATTTTAAAAGGTATATAAAAAAAAACGTTTAAAATATGAATATATCCCGTTTGTCGTAGCGTTTAAGAAAATGAAATCGATAAAACTTTTAAAATGTTTAATAATATGAATACATCCACTCTGTCGTAGCGTTTTAGAAGAAAAAATCGATAAAACTTTTAAAATTTTTAAAATATGAATATATCGTTTGTCGTAGCGTTTTAGAAGAGAAAAAAAGATCGATAAAACGTAAATATGCGGTTGAATGATCACATCACATCAGATAGGATTTCTTCCCCTTGTATCCGAGAACGTAAAAGTGTCGGAAATACGTCAGTACAAACATGTGTCCCCATTTCGCCCGGAGTTTAATAAGTAACAAGAAAATTGAGCCAAATCACATCCATTAGGAAGAAAATTCGCGGAAAATGGAGAATCTTTCAAACAAGTTAATGAGAAAAATGTCAAGACTGGTGAGGAGGAGAAGCTGTTTCACACCTGTCAACACAGGTACAAGACGTCATTCAAAATCTCGTTTTCTGCGAGAAGTAGCGAGATGGTGTATACATCGGGAGTCACGGATGGCGGGACATTGATTCTCAACTCGTTCTTCTTAATTGAAAGAGATTCGATGTTCTAACGAAAAATTGGATGGCGTTCCGGAGCAGAAAATACATCTTTTGTTCTCCGTGTGTGTGTGCGTCCGTATGTCTGCGTGTATGTATTTGTATGTGGATGTGATTTGCACGTATGTATATGTTTATGTGTATGTATGAATATAAAATCATACACAACATACCACGCACATACACACACACACGCACACACACACACACACACACACACACACACACACACACACACACACACACACACACACACACACACACACACACACACACACACACACACACACACACACACACACACACACACACACACACACACACACACACACACACACACACACACACACACACACATATATATATATGTGTGTGTGTGTGTGTGTGTGTTTGTGTGTTTGTATGTGTTTTATAATACATATATATTTTTTCTTTCTTTCTATTAAGCCTGTTAAGTGGTCTACCTCTGAATGAAGTAGTTGGAGCAGCCTCCTTGTCATGGCGATCTGACCACGTGACTGGTTCGTGGCGAGGAAGCGAAGGTTGGAGTTGCTGTATCGCTGGCAGCCCCCCAACCCCTCACCCCCCCTCCACCACCCCACCCCACGCGTTTTCTGTTTTGCATTTTGCATTTTCGTTCCTTTATTCTATTTTTATTTTTATTTATTTTTATTTTATTTTTAATTTATTTTTTCTATTTTATTATTTATTTTTATTCTATTTTTTATTTTTATTCTATTTTTATTATTATTTTTTTATTATATTTATTTATTCTATTTTATTTATTCTTTTTTTATTTTATTCTGTTTGGGTTACGGTTGTTTTGTTTGTTTGTTGTTTGTTTGTTTTCCCTCTGGGAAATATCTCATGTCCACTTAAAATTAATTCTTTCATCACACGTAATAAAACTACACGTATATTAATATTTCATTTACGAAAAGTGAATATAGAAAATGATGCGTAAATACCAAATACCGGATATTCTTCTCAATGTTAGCCTTTGGCATGAGTTTGTATTTTAGCCTTCTCTCTGCCGGCCAATGTAACGGTAATTGCAGCTTGATATTTCTAAGCAATATAAAATAATTGTGAACATATTCATTTGCAATGAACACGAATGTACATGATGCCGGCACGCTGGATAGATTAATATATAGATATAGATTTAGAGAGAAATGTCTTATAGAGATAGATTATATGAATATATATATATATATATATATATATATATATATATATATATACATGTATATATGTATATTGTGTATGTGTATACATGCATATGCATATGTATATAGCGCGCTTGTTACAGATAAACAAACGCACATATATCTATAGTCATATTTGCCCATTAATATATCTATATTTTATTTCATCTTATTCTTCATTTACATATTTTTCTAACTATTGAACATTCTCATCTCGAGAGTATAACACAGCAAACCAGCAAATTTAATCGCACTGCAGTAACTTCATTTTTATCATCTTTGTTTTCTCTCCAAG
>NW_020869726.1:25121-30121 GCF_003789085.1 Penaeus vannamei | reverse complement strand
AGGGGGGGAAGGAGGGGTGGAGGGGAGGGAGGGAGGGGAAGGAGTGGTGGAGGGAGAGGGGAGGGGAGGGGAAGGAGTGGGGTGGAGGGAGGGGAGGAGGGGAAGAGGGGTGAGGGGAGGGAGGGGAAGGAGTGGGTGGAGGGAGGGAAGGAGAGGGGGAGGAGAGAGGGGTGAAGGGAGAGGGGAAGGGAGAGAGGTGGAGGGGAGGGGAAAGAGTGGGTGGAGGGTGGAGGGGAGGGGAAGGAGAGGGGGGATTTCGAACGATTCATGGCAAGGCGCGCATGAATGCTGCATGGATTCTATCTTCGTCCGGGTGCAACAAGGGGGTAAATGTCCGATGTTCATGATTTTTGAGACCGTGAAAAGGTCATTGAAGTGGTCACGTGTCTGGGTAAAGGGGATGAGGGGTAAGAGGGGAGGGGAAGAGGAGAGAGATGAGAGGAGAGGGGGAGTTTTCTCTCACCAAATACTCGTAGACCTCCTCTTTCTGCCTTTTTGTTCTCCTCCTCCTCTTTCTGTTCTCTCTTCTCTCTCTCCTCTCTCTCTCTCTCTCTCTCTCTCTCTCTCTCTCTCTCTCTCTCTCTCTCTTCTCTCTCTCTCTCTCTCTCTCTCTCTCTCTCTCTCTCTCTCTCTCTCTCTCTCTCTCTCTCTCTCTCTCTCTCTCTCTCTCTCGTTTTTTGATTTTCCTCTTTGCAGTTTTTCTTCTTCTCCCTGTTTGGTTCTTCACTTTCCAGTCTTCGTTTTTCCCCTTTTCCTTCCCTAACCCTCCTCCTCTTCATCGTACTTACATTCTCCTTATCTCCCCCCCCCCCTTCGTTGCATCTTCCTCCACTTCCCGCTTTCATCCTCCCTCATCTCCTCTTCTAATCGCATCATAATCATCATTTTCATCATCATTATCATCACCATTATATTCATTATCACTTCACCATCATCATATCATTATCATTATTATTATCATCATTATCGTTATTCTAATCGTCTCTATTTTCCTTATCATCATCAGATCAGCTTGATCGTCATATCATTACTAGTATCATTATCGTTATCATTATCATTAGCATCTTTATTATCATCATCACTGTCATCATTGTATCACTTATCATAATTACCATCATCATCATAATATAATCATCTTGTCTATCATAATTACCATCATCATCATCATCATCACCTCTAACACCACCACCGTCATCATCATCATCATCACTTATCTCATACACATACTCATCTCAAATCATCACATCATTATCACCATTCCATCACTCATCTCGTACTCATCTCAAATCATCATCATATTCATCATTATCATCAATCACATTTTCCAATCTCAAATCATCATTATCACCAATCATATTCTCCAATCATAATTTCCTTGTCCTCCCTTTTTTTTATCCACCGCTCCCCTTCTCCCCTTTCCTCGCAGGAATAGAAACAGGCGAACGACTCCCAATCCACTTAACAAGTTATGCGAGTTATTCTTGTCCTCGATCCGCTTCATGACTTTCCCTCACGACTTTCCATTCTGGGCTCATGAGAGGACACGTGATACGGAGGGAAGTGGGGGGTGGGGGGACAGAGATGGTGAGGGTGGAGGGGGGGTGGGGTTAGGGAGATGGTGAGGGTGTGGGTGGGGGGAGATGGTGGTGGGGAGGGGGGGGTGAGGGGGTTATGTTCCTCCTCATTGTTTACTAAGTTCAGAGGAGAGGGGAAACAAGGTCATCGCGGAATGCAGGGTAGGAAATGATGGCTACGGACATGTGCACACTAATGTACACGCATACATACGTGCATATGCATTTGTTTGTTGGGATGCACACACACACGCACACACACACACACACACACACACACACACACACACACACACACACACACACACACACACACACACACAACACACATATATATATATATATATATATATATATATATATATATATATATATATATATAATATATACTGTATAAGTGTGTGTGTGGGTGTGTAGATAGATGAATAGATATAATAATCAAATATATGTACATGCTCTGAAGGGGCATATTTTGTCTATTCGTCAGAAATGATGTTCTCTCTGCAGTCCGCTGAAAGAATACGAGTGAGTCCCTTAAAAATGATTTTATGAAACATGAAATTAGAAAAGTGAAATGATATTGGGTCCCACGCATTGCTGGCCGCAAAAAGGTATATATGATATCACATTCAACAGTGGTGAATAATCTTGTCACTTTACAGAGTAACAAGATACGCACGCACACAGATATATGTGTTTGTATGTGTGCATATGTGTGTGTGTTAGTGTGTGTGTGTGTGTGTGTGTGTCTGTATGTGTGTGTGTGAATACCATAGAAATACTGGCATGGTAACCAGCAGAGTGATAGTCTGTTACCAGTGTACTCGAGGTGAGAGGAGCCAGTAGCTGATGTTACTGTTTTTTTCTTTTTTTTCTCTCTCTCTTTTTTTTTCTTTTTTTTTTTACTCAAAATCCTACAGATTGCATGCTAAGGGCGGTACGGTCACCTTTAAGTAAAACTAGTCCTAATATTGGGAAACAGCAGCGTTATTAGCTGTGGTTGGCGTCGAAACTCAACTGTTTGGCCAACGGTGACTACAGAGAAGCAAGAGGCAGGTCGTTCATCCTGACTATGGTACCTGTATTGCGGTGCAGATGATAATGATAACCCATTGCAATATTCAGCCAAAAGAGTCACCATGAATGTTTTCATCACCAAGGCATTGGAGCGAGAGCAGCGGACGGTGAGACTCACAGGCTTAAAGTCACTTCTATGGGAAAAGAGTAATTTGGCTCACAGGACCTCTGGACTTGGAAAGACGAGTTTGGGTCTTCTAGAAAGCCCCGCTCTTCATGCCCGAGGTAAAGTTGAGAATAAGATGGAATTTAAAAAAAAAAAGGATGTCTTGGTCATTGGTACAGCCTTATCTCATCAACATCCACTGCGTCTATGTACTTGAATATATCCTGGTGACAGAGTGTGAAATCAGATCCTCTATGTATTGACTGACATGAGGTGGAAGTACACCATTTGTCGCCTGTTTCCTAATAAAGTGGATTTCACAGAGTACAGCAACCATCTCACAACAAGCCTGACTGTACAAGTAAGGTTTTGCCAAAAATCTCCATCAGGCGGTTTAAACAAAGATGTGCACAACTCATATCGGAAGAGCAAGCAGGTTTCGTCGAAGGAAAAGCACCAGAGATTAACTAATTAACATTCAAATGATAATTGAGAAGTGCCGAGAACATAATATTCTTCTCTATGTACCATTGACTACTCAGAGCCCTTCGACTGTGTCAACCAGGATATCATGGTGAGCTTTGGTTTTCCTTAACTTTTCATCAGTAATTTGTATGTCGACCAAGATCTCAGTTAGGACGGCCTTGGGACTTTAGGAATGGTTCCCAGTTGGGACAGGCATAAGGCAAGGCTGTGGTGCATTCCCAACCTTGTTCATGAGACAGGACTGGAATCTGACACGGCATTAAAATCGGCGGACAAAAGCGTAATATTAGGTTCTGAGTATATATATATATATATATATATAATATATTATATATATATATATATATATATTATATTTATATATATATATACATACATACATATAATATATATATATATATATATATATATATATATATATATATATATATATATATATATATATATACATGTGTGTGTGTATACATATATGTACATATATATATGTATTGTTTGTAATATTATATATATATATATATATATATATATATATATATATATATATATATTATATATATACACACACACATATGTATATTTACATTACATAGACATAGACATATACAGTATATACACATATACACATATACATACATAGATATACATGCTAATATGTGTGTATGTTTGCGTTCATGTGTGGCTATCCGCATAGACAGACAAATATAGACAAAAATATATAGACCCGCGTGTCTATAGCCCTTCACTCCCTCACGCTTTCCGCCTTCCTTTCTGACCACATCAGCCCTCACGCCCTCACGCCCCCCGCCGCCCGCACCTGATGAATAAGTGCGGATCGCGTAAAAATATGCACCACTGACGCCAATACACAGGTATTTTTTTCTCGTTTTTTTTTTTTTTTTTTTTTTTTTTTTTTTGGGGGGGTGCCAGGGAGTGTGGGTTCAGGGGTGGGGAGGGGGGGTGCCAGGGAGTGTGGATTGGGGGAAAGGGGGGGGGAGGGTGCCTGGGAGTATGGGTTGAGGGGGGAGTGCCTGGGAGTGTGGGTTGAGGGGGATGGGGGAGGGGTGCCTGGGAGTGTGGTCGAGGGGGGGGGGGAGGTGCCTGGAGTGTGGATTGAGGGGGGGGAGGGAGAGGTGCCAGGGAGTGTGCGTTGAGGGGGGGAGGGTGCCTGGGTATGGATTGAGGGGGGTGGGAGAGGGGTGCCAGGGCCGTGGGAAAGGGGAAGAGGGTAAGAAGGGGTGGGGGGGAAGGGTGCCTGGGAATATGGGTCGAGGGAGAAAAAGGGAGGGGGGGGGAGGGAGGTTGATGTGAGGAGTGCCCTTGATATTTCCGAATCCTCTCACTCTCTCTTTTTTCTCTTTTTTATGCCTAGTTGGTAAAGCTATCTATATGTATAACAGCCCTGCTCTTAACCATGCATGGAATTCCTAACGCACAGGCTAAAACCAATTCACGCCCGGGTATTGTACAGCATCACCAATTAAATAATAATTCTTTTCTCTCTCTCTCTTTCTCTCTTACTTTCTCTTTCTCTTCTTCTCTATTTCTCTCTCTCTCTATTTGCCTCTGTTTCTGTCTCTCAGTCTCTCTATCTCTCTCTGTCTCTCTATCTATCTATCTATCCATCTATCTATCTCTATCTATCTATCTTCTCTGTCTCTATCTCTATCTATTTCTATCTATCTATCTATCTCTCTATCTCGCTGTCTCTTTCTCTCTCCTACACACTCGCTCATACTTTCATACGTACATCTCTCTCT
>NW_020869726.1:0-2500 GCF_003789085.1 Penaeus vannamei | reverse complement strand
TGCTAAAATGTTTGAAAGATAGTGACACCATTTCCTCTGATACATATAATCAACTCAGAGCATCTGGCTCTTTACCTGGAATGTTATATGGACTACCAAAAATTCATAAACCTGATGTGCCGATCAGACCTATCTTGTCAGCTTTAAAAACATTTAACTATAGTCTAGCTAAATTTTTAGTGCCAATTCTGAAGCCTATAACTACCAGTGAATACTCTGTCCATAATTCGTTTGATTTTGCAAAGCAGATGTCTAAAATTAGTCTTGAAAACCATGTTATAATGGCTAGTTTTGACATACAGTCTTTATTTACAAACATACCTTTGAAAGAAATAATGGATATTTGTACAAACAGATTATTTGAGAATACCGATAATGTGCATAACCTTACACGAGACCAATTCAAGAAATTATTAAAATTATCCACAGAAGATTCAATTTTCGTGTTCAACAATCAATTGTACTCCCAAATTGATGGTGTAGCAATGGGTAGCCCGTTAAGCCCAACTCTCGCAAACGCGTTTTTATACTATCACGAGAGTAAGTGGTTAGCAGACTGCCCATCGCATTTTAAACCAGTAATGGATAAAAAATATGTTGATGATGTATTCCTACTGTTTAATGATGTTTCACATGTAAAAATGTTTTTAGATTATGTCAACTCAAAACATGTCAACATACAGTTTACCTCTGAAGTCGAAATAAACAACTCATTGTCTATTTTTGGATATCAGGCTTGAACGTTATGATAAAACCTTTAAAACCTCCGTGTACAGAAAACCTACCTTCACTGGTAGTGGTTTAAATTATTTATCCTTTCTACCCATGGTGTATTTAAATATCAGTGCTATCAGAACTTTTGTTTGTACACAGATAGTTTCTATATAATTGATTCAGGACTAGGCCATTACTATTAAACAGAGAACTCCAATTTATACTTAGAATAACCTTCGTTTTTGAAAAATACAAAATTATTCCAATGTGTTATCTAGTTATCCTCTCAAATAACAATGTTATTTTTAATATAAGAATGTCTCTTGTTCAAAACCTAAATTGAAATTATTAACCAAATATATGTGCTCACATTGTGGATATATTCCGCGATACCTATTAAATAGTATGCATCTACCCTATACACTCACCATACTCATAGGAACACCACCACAAGATATAGTGGACCCATGATCGTTATCGAAACAACTACAGTATAACTACTTAAAGCATATCATCAATTCTCCAACAAATATCTTAAATTTCATGCCATATGCATATCTTCACAAATATATCCAGTAAATCCAATTCAGTTCGTTTCTTTCCGTACATAAAGACTTTTCTACCTTATAAATCTCTGTGCTCAAAAAATAGTTATGTACTTTTCATTACAAATGTTCTAGTCATGTTAAACGACTATATAGATTAATATAGGATATACCTTATATATTATACTATATATATATGATATATATATCGAAATTCTCATACATCAAACGAATGCATAATCCTAAAAGCATCAGATCAGATATGTCGTGTGCGTACTCGCTATAGTGGAGTCTTTGTGTGCGGTACTGTGTGGACCGGTGGTGGCCGTGTTGTTCCATCTGCTCCATTGTGCTAGTGTTCGATCGGTTTGTTTTCGCGAGTGTGTAATAATACAATTCACTTCTAAAAATTACAAATATTTAATGATAATTAATACTATAGTAATAAATCGTAAGGTACTTTTCTAATAGTATGAAGAAAACATAAAAGTACATAATATATTTAGATCCTATTAGAATCATCTTACTGATCTAAAGTAAATAAAACCCTGACTTTAAAATTACAATGATAGTTCAGTTACTTCACATATATACATCTGAAAGTAATTTTCAATACATGGTTATCTTACCTATCTCCTCCATCACCTACCCACTCTATCACTCACTCACTAAGCGGACTAAATCCAGACATACAAACCCTCCGCAAACTGCTGTCATGTTCAACATTGAAAAAAGACTATACTTCCAACAATAAAAACGTTAATAATCACTACGGGAGAAAATACGTTGAAGCCCATTATTTTCACTCTTTATGTTCGTATGTTGATAATCAACGTTGTAATGTTATTTATATTTTTTTGCGTTTACCATATTTCATTTGTTTGTATTACTTTTTCCCTTATTTGGCCTTTGTAAATTATATATTCTAATTAGTGTAGATAATTACTGTATTATTCTTACTTATACATTGCAGATTACTGTATAGCGTAATGTACACAGTTATTGATGTCCGTAAAAGGTCCCTATATAATAAATAAGTGAATATTTACCGCATAAATATGTTGTGGATCTTCTGATGTCCTTGAGTTTACCTTGGTTTATTAATTATATATATATAATAATTATATATATTATATATAAATATATATATATATATATATATATTATATATATACTATATTACATTAATGTATAAAACTATTAATAGAATTTTATAATTACTTATTTATATACTATATATA
>NW_020869725.1:287284-292790 GCF_003789085.1 Penaeus vannamei | reverse complement strand
CAATAAAATAAAAATAAAAAGATAAAAAAAAATAATCCGAACTTTTTGAACTTTAAATCCTCGAAAATGCGTTACATCCTGCAGTTCCCGTGACGGCGTAACGGTCACAATTTCAAATTCAACTTTTCAAATTGAAATATAATGGCGCGATAAAAACATAAACATCATCCAATAGGCGTTTATTGCCCGGTTTATTTTAGAACAAGGAAACGACCGAGAGAATTTACTGTGCATTGATGGATGGCTTTGGGAAAAACGACTTTCCGCTTCCTATGGGTGCAAGGTCACGGCCATTTTGGAAATGCGTCCGGGCTTTTTGCGTGTGTTTTGAGAAGAGAGAGTTAGAGAGAGAGAGAGAGAGAGAGAGAGAGAGAGAGAGAGAGAGAGAGAGAGAGAGAGAGAGAGAGAGAGGAGAGAGAGAGAGAGAGAGAGAGAGAGAGAGAGAGAGAGAGAGAGAGAGAGAGGAGAGAGGGGGGGGAGTGTGATAGAGAGAGAGAGATAGAGGAGAGATAGAGAGAGAGGATGAGAGGTGAGAGAGAGAGAGTAGAGAAGGACGAGGAGAGAGGAGAGAGAAGGAGAGCGAGAGAGAAGAGAGAGAGAGAGAGAGAGAGAGAGAGAGAGAGAGAAGAGAGAAGAGAGAGAAGAAGAGAAAGAAAGAAAGAAAGAAAGAAAGAAAAGAAGAAAGAAAGAAGAGAAGAGAGAGAGAGAGAGATAAAAAAGAAAAAAGAAAAGAAAGAAAGACAGACAAATGGGGGGAAAGAAACAACTAACTTCGATGTATGTCATTGCCACGTAGAGCATACCATCAACCTTTCGATTAACTAGATGCCGTGCCTGAATCTATTTAGTATCACATCAAGCTAGTCAACAAATTGCCATAACTTCTAAGACATATTTTACTCACCGTCACTCGTATGCTGTGATAGTGCAATGTTCAGTCTGGTATGATTTGCGGAAAAAGAAGATTAAACTTCAATTTTTGAGATATAGAATTGAGATGATGATGATAATGATTATCATCATCATCGTCACCACACCATCATCATAATTATCATCATTATTACATCAACATTATAAATGTTGTTACAATTCTTCTTGGCATTATAATCATCACCATCATCATTAATCATCACAGATTTCATTATTATCCTTAATGCTCAGTGCACCTTTCGTCCTATTTCTTATACCTAGTGAACCTAGAACCTAGAAATTACAACCTAGAACTAAACTAAACCTAGAACTATAACTACAACCTATAACCTAGAACTACAACTAGAACCTACAACCTAGAACTTACAACCTAGAACTTACAACCTAGAACCTAGAACCTAGTTTCAAAATCTCTCTCCCCACGATTCCCTCGCCTTCGAGATAACCGGGCATCTCACAACATACGTCCCTTGATTATATAAAGGAGTATTTAATTGCACTCATTAAATATTCTAGTGGCGGGCACTTAATTACCTCCAAATCTCCGTAGTTACTCTACCCAGACCGAGTAATTAGCATAGGGGAAGCTGCGATACCAACACGAAATTACTTGAAATTTCTTGATATTTAGATGGCAACAATGAATGTGGTATTTTGGATTATGTTTTTTTTATTTTTTTTAATCAATAATAGCGATGGTAATGGTGGTGGTAATGATGGAATTGATGATGATGAATAGATAATGAGAATAATGATTATAGTAATTATATCAAAATCATCATTATTATTGTTGTCATTATTATTATTATTATTATTATTATTATTATTATCATTATCACTATCATTAGAGAGAGAGAGAGAGAGAGAGAGAGAGAGAGAGAGAGAGAGAGAGAGAGAGAGAGAGAGAGAGAGAGAGAGAGAGAGAGAGAGAGAGAGAGAGAGAGAGAGAGAAAGAAAGAAAGAAAGAGAAAGCGAAGTTATATATACATTTCTTATCTACAAGAAGATTTTTATCTCCATTTATTTAATCCTGGAACTTTTATTTACGAAAAAAGTTCGAAGGTGACCGGCCAGTCTTCCAGCATTAACCCTTCCCTAGCACTGAGCAATAAAAGGAAACAGTAATACCCCTTAGCTTAGAGCATCCGACAGGGATAAGCTTGAACCCTTGATTTTTAGGATCCATAAAACGTCACGAATTCATTTTACACATCGGTTAAAAATCAACAATATATTCTTGCAGACATGACCTTCTGCACTGCGTCCCGGGTCCCAAGTTGGTGAAAATGATGCCCATTGCCTCGTAAATTTCTGTTCTGACCAAGACGAACACGCACATCTTGAGAAATACTAGGTATGTTGTCCATTTTTGAATCTTCAGCCACATAGAGCCTTTCCTCCACGTATTTATCTAGTTATCATCATATATTCATCACGGGTCTAATATGCGTGTGTTGGCTGCATCTGCTGAGTGAATCTGTATGATTTAACATCGTATTAGGGAAAATAACTTGCCTTTTTATTGAGTGAGTTGACTTCCATGGTTTATGAGTGAACATGCTTTTGCTTGAGTATGTGTTTGTGCATTACACACACACAACACACAACACACACACCACACAGAGAGAGAGAGAGAGAGAGAGAGAGAGAGAGAGAGAGAGAGAGAGAGAGAGAGAAAGAAAGAGAAAGAGAAAGAGAAAGAGAATGAGAAAAAGAAAGAGAAAGAGGGGGAGAGAGTCTGTGCAGATATTACACACGGTTCTCCCACACAGTTATCACCACACATATTCCCTTAGTCTTTGTCATGAGGAGAAGGCCACTCGCAGGGGTCAAGAATCGCCCCATGGGATGACGCTTGCCCCCCCCCCCTCTGCATCTCCCATGTTGGTTCTCGTACACTGCCTGACCTCCACCACCGTTATGCTGACATACACACATCGACGACTATGTTTGACGACACTGTTCCTTTTCTTTCTTTCTTTTTATACATTTTTTTCTTTCACTGGACCTTTCTTTCTTTCTTCCTTTCTTTCTTTGTCTTTACGTCGCCCTTCCTATCCTCTCCAGGAAGGAAATCACCAGCGGGAGGGAATGGGGGCGTACATGAAAAAAGGGAGGGAAGGGGAGGGAGTAAGGAGGGAAGGACGGGACTGAGGGAAGGGGATTATATGGTAGGGGAAGGGGAAAACGAGAAGGGAGGAGGAGGGGGTAGAGGGCAGGAAAGAGGGGTTAGAAGGGAAAGGGGGTAGGTGAGAAGGGAACAAGGTCGGAAATGGGGCTAGACAGGTAGGGGAAAGGGATATGAGGAATAGGAGGAAGGGATAAGAGGAGTAGGAGGTGAGAAAGAGAAGCCAGAATACGAAGGGGGGGGGAGGAATGGACAAAAACACTAAATCAGAAGTAATCTTCGAAGAAAAGAGAAAAGAAGAAAAAGAAATCTCCAAGACGACAAGGGAAGTAGAGGAAACTCAAAGGTCGAGAGCGCGAGGGAGGAAGGAAGGGGGAGGGGACGGGAGCGCAGGAAAGCCGCGGGGGGTGAGGGGGCCGTCCTACCGCCGTTCCGCCCAGCGTCACGCCGCCCCCTCAAGTGCGTGAGCGGGAATAAGTGTACTCGCTCTCCTCGCCCGCTTGCTTAATAATTATGCAAATACGAATGTGGCCAAGACACACATTTTTAAATCATATAGCCACCGCGCTGTGTAACTGTTCAATGTTTTAGTATGAACGGCTGTGTCACTTTGTATATATGAACTTCCAAGTCCGTGTTTAGAACTCGTTGTTGCTTTGATTTTTATCATTCGTCCGAGATTTGTTTCTTTTTTCTTTTTTTCTCTCTCTTTTTTGAATAAACGATGAGCTGCAGTTTCGGCATGTCCCTCTGTCGTTCTTTTTGTCATGCCTTGTTTGGTTTCAATCTACATATTTCATCGAGGGAACAGCTACGCCAACTCTTTTCCTGCGTTTTTTATTACCTTCGCCAAGGAGGTCATGCTTTGGGTAGCGTTGGTTAGGCAGTTTGTTTGTTTGTTGGATTGGCAGGTTAACAGATTATAAACAGATTATGATTTTTTTTTTTTTTTACCAGACGTGTGTCTTAGCTCAACTTAAATGTTATTAGATTTTAGTTATTGATCCAGATCATGGTCCGGGTCCAGGAATTTTTTTGAAGGATTCATTAAATTTGCGAGATAGGGACAACTTAAACTTTTGGGCGCTTAATCTATTATCATTATTATCATTATTTTCATTATCATTATTTTTACTGTAGTACTTCAAGTGTGAATGCTTTTATTGCAACAGTGACACTATTGTCTTGGCTGAGTGCTCCTAGTTCTTTTCTGTATTTAGCTCTGCCAAGAAGGTTATGTTTTTGGCAGCGTTGGTTAGGTAGTTAGTTCCTTTGTTTATTTCTCCGTTGGTTAGCAAGGTAACAGAGTTTATTTTATTCTATTTTATTTTTATTTCTTATTTATTTATATATTAACTTCTTATTTATTTTTTTTTTTTTTTACCAGAGGTGTGCTTTAGCTAAACTTAAATTCCAGATTTGGTGGTAATCCATATACAGGAATTTTTAAAACAATTACATCAGTTACCCCTGTTACTTTGGCAATAGGGGTAACCTTTATTATCATCGTAAGCTATTATTATCATTAGCATTATTATTTCATTATTATTACCTCCACCAAGAAGGTTATATTTACGGACGTCACCTGTGTACTTGAAAAAGGGTGATTTTAACGTAATTCGTCACATGTGTTCATTTCTATTACATCGTTGACTCTATTGCCTTGGCGGAGGTATGCGCTCTCTGAGTGCTTCTAGGTTTTTTGTTTTTCTCCTTTTCATCCATTTTTTAAAGGTATGTTTTTTATTGTCGTCTCTTTGAATCTATTTTTTGGCTACTTTTGTTTCTGTTTTTCTTCTCTGTTTCTTTTTCTTTCTTTCTTTCCCGTTTCGTTTTCTTGTTTATTTTATACTTTCTTTTCTGTTCCTTTTTTCTTTTATTTTTGATTTTCTTTTCTTCTTCCTTTCCGTTTCTTTTTTCTTTTGTTTTTCCTTTTCTTTTTTCTTTAGCCCTTTTTTTTTACTTTATTCTTTATTTTCTGTTTCTTTTTTGTTACTTTTTTCTTTTGTTTCTCGTTCTCTTCTTTTGCTTCTTTTCTTTTCCTCTTCCTTTGTGTTTTTTCTTTTTTGTTTCTTTTTCTTCTTTTTTGTTACTTTATTATGTAGTTTCAATTTCTTTTAGTTACTTTTTTCAATTGTTTTCATTTTCTTCTAATTTTGTTGTTTTCTTTTTCTTCTTACTTTATTTTTTTGTGTATTTTCTTCCTTTCTGTTTCCATTTATGTATTTTTTTGTGTGTGTGTTTTCTGTTTATTTTTTTTTTTTTCTATTTCTTTATTTTCCAATTCTTTTTTTTTGCGACCCGCGCAAGGAAGTTCAGTACTAAGGAAGTAATCCTTTTTTCCCTCTATTAGTGTCTCTTTTCTCTTTCTATCTTTCTGTATGTTTGTGTTTGTGTGTTTGTGGACATACGCATGTGTCTCTCTGTATATCTGTCTCTGTCTTTGTC
>NW_020869725.1:274784-279784 GCF_003789085.1 Penaeus vannamei | reverse complement strand
GAGAGAGAGAGAGAGAGAGAGAGAAGAGAGAGAGAGAGAAGAGAGAGAGAAGAGAGAGAGAGAGAGAGAGAAGAGAGAGAGAGAGAAGAGAGAGAGAAGAGAGAGAGAGAGAGAGAAAGAGAGAGAGAGAGAGAGAGAGAGAGAGAGAGAGAGAGAGAGAGAGAGAGAGAGAGAGAGAGAGAGAGAGAGAGAGAGAGAGAGAGAGAGAGAGAGAGAGAGAGAGAGAGAGAGAGAGAGAGAGAGAGAGAGGGGGGGGGGAGGCAATCCATCACGGTAATCCAAGGTACAGGGTCTTCGAGTGGTAAATGCGAGTGAGAGTCCTGCCCCAGAGCGAGATAATCCAGAAAATAAGATTACATATTCCAAAATTCCAGAAAAAAAAGAAAGAAGCCAAAGCCAAACACCCAAAAAAAGAAAGAAAAAACGCAAAATATTCCACCAGAAGAAGAAGCGGGAATTTCCCCTTGAAGCCAAGATGTCGACCCCCGAGTCTCGCTTTCCCGCCGCCGAGAACCCTCCACGGAAGCGCTCGTCGACGCCAACTTCAGGTAGTCAGATGGACGTCTCGAAGACAAATTCATAGACCGAATTAAGGCTGCATAAAAATGGACCGTTGGTGAAGGTAGAAAAAGAGAGAGACAAAAAAAATGGTGACTGGTGAATTAGCTGAGGGCCTCCAGGTGCGCCTAACAAGCCTCGTCGGTCGACCAATTAAAGGTAATTGCAGGAGTGCGCACGTTGGCTTTGTCCGCCGTGCTTCTCCTCTCGTCGCCGGTGATGCTGAGCACAACGAGGACGCTGTTCGGTGCTGCTGCTGCTCATGCTGCTGCTGCACGCCGTCTCAAGCGTCCATTGATTCACGTTTCGGCTGCTAATCCTCTCGAGGCTGTTGCTGCTGCTTCACAACCCTTGCCTCTTGTTCGGGAATAAGCACTGTTGATGTATTTTATGTATTGCTTTCGAGTGGTATGCATCTGCGGTCGGTATCTGTTAGCCTTTCCGTCGGGTGGTATTCGCCTCTGCCTTCTGGGTCTCCGAATATTGTGCTGCATCTGATTTTCATCTACGCTGTTTGGGTGATATAAATATTTACAAATTACTTTTCTGTCGTGTGAATGTTTACAAACGTTACTAAAGTATGCGTTTTTTTTTTTTTTTTTTTTTTTTTTTGCCTTCATTAATGCATGGCGACTTGCCCAATAGCAATTTTGTCAATAGACGATAATCATAAGCTTGTAAGGGGGTGGAGGAGGGATAGAAGTCCCCGTTTTCTTCCTTTACAGAAAACGGAATATATTTTTTTTGCCGTGTCGTCCATATTTAATCGGGTGAAATCGACCCTAAAAAGCGATTTTAAGTATAAAAAATTCACAGCTGAATAATTTCGGTTCCTTGTTACAAGATCAACATCAGGTATGAGTGATTCTATGATCGATTTCGGAGTCAAATTCTCTGGTTTTTTTTTTCGTTTATAATATGCACACACGTCCAAACATTAAAGTTTCAATATAAATCCTTTCTTTTTGTTGCTCTATCACTGTTTGCAATCTGATTATAGGTGTGCTTATTTGTAATGCAAGAAGGTGTTTATAAATATATATTCAAATAATCGAAAGATCTTTCAAAGCATTCTTTTAAAATATTTATTGTCATATATTCTGCAGATGATTTCGGTTGTGAGGAAAAATATAAGATTTAAGAAATTTAGAGAAACAATAAGTATCGTATATATTCTTTGAGGTCATAATAAAAAATATAGCTTCTGTTTCTTCTAAAAGGCTCAAATATTCCAAGATTTTTCTCAGAATATTTTTGATGTAATACAGCATCCACAAAAAAATATATTTTCTCTCTCATTCTTATATTTATCTCAGAACCCGTTTTATCACGAACAAAAACATCGAAAACTTTCCAATCTGCAAACTGATCTAAAAACAAAGATAAAGACAAAGACAAAGACAACCACACACACAAGCAAAGAAAATACAATCCAACATTTTTTTCCAACAACAACAACAACAAAGCAAAACAACCACACACACAAAAAAAATCCCTCAATATTTACAATCCAACATTTTTTTCTTAAACCAAAATATACCCTTCTTAACAAAAACATCAAAGCGTTTTATTACACACAACACCTGCAAGTGTCGATTGTTCTCTAATCACCTTCGTTGATCAGATGGCGAGACGTGCAATTAGTATATCATCTGTTTGACTTGCAACAGCTGCAACGGGGATCAGGATGAACCGCGATAAATTGAGTTGAGATAAGACTGATTTGGGATAAAGTGTTTTTGTTGTTGTTTTATTGTTGTTGTTGCTGTTGATGCTGTGGTCATTATTGTTATTGTTATTAGTATTACTATTATTATTGTTATTATTATTACTATTATAATTATTATTATTATCATTAGTAGTAATAGTGTTAGTAGTATCATTATTATTATCATTGTTATTGTTATTGTTATTATTGCCATTATTACTATTATCATCATTACCATTATCATTATCATTACTGCTATAATTATTATTGCTATTATCATATCTTTCTCATTATATTTTGTTCCATTATTACATTACTATTATTATCATTTCCATTACTAATAGCAATTTTTTATCATTATTACCATCAGCTTTACTAATGATGCTCATTCTATATCTACAATCATCTACGTGACTTTATTATTCTCTCTCTCTCTCTCTCTCTCTCTCTCTCTCTCTCTCTCTCTCTCTCTCTCTCTCTCTCTCTCTCTCTCTCTCTCTCTCTCTCTCTCTCTCTCCCTGTCTATCTATCTATCCCCCGCTCTCCATCTTTCTCAATTGCTCTTGCTCTCTCGTACTTTTATATGTACTATCCCCCTCTATCCTTCTCTTTATTTGTAAATTTACTTATGTAATGATATTCTTAATACCTTTCTTAATTCCTTTAATATCGTGCTTTATTTCACATCTCAAATGTACTCAGTATTATAATGCATAATGTTTTGAATATATTTTTCTTTCCCTTTGTATATCATTTGGTTCACAGTTTCGAAACTTGACTATAATTTCCTATTTTATTTATTAAGTTTATATGCTTTTATTGCACGTTTTCGTTACCCCGTTTTCTATTGTCTCTTATCACAAGGGCTTCATTTTGTTATTTGCAAGATTTTTGCATCATCGATCCTTCTTTGGCATAATGGGTCGGGGATTCTCCTGATATTATTATTATTATCATGATGATAATGATGATACTGTTGATAATGATAATGATAATCATGATGATGGTAATATTGGTAGTAATAATGATATTAATGATGAAGATAATGATGATGATGATGATAATGATAATGATGATTATAATAATGATGATAATAATCATGATAATAGTAATGATAATTATGATAATGATAATGACATTGATAATAATGATGATAATAATGATACTGATAATGATGATGATAATGATAATGATAATGATAATGATAATGATAATGATAATGATAATAGTAATAATAATAATAATAATAATAATAATAATAATAATAATGATAATAATAATAATAATAATAATAATAATAATAATAATAATAATAATATCAATAATGATAATAATAATATTAATAATAATGATAATAATAATAATAATAATAATAATAATAATGATAATAATAATAATATAATATAATAATGATAATAGAGATAATAATGATTATGATAATAATGACAATTATGATAATAAAAACAACAGTAAAAATAACAATGACGATAATAATCATCATTACTATCATCATCATTACAACAGTATCGATATTAAAAATATCAATAACAATGATAATAATGATGATGATGATAACCCTAATGATGAAAATGATATTGATAATAATGATAATAACAATAAGGATAATAGTAATAACAATAATAATAATGATAATAACAAGGAGAACAAGAATGATAATGATAATAGAAATAATAATAGTAATATTTATTATTATTATTATCATTATTATGATATCAATAATGATAATAATAATGTTAATCATAAAAATGGAAATGATAATAACAACAACAGCAATAATAGTAATAGCAATATATCAATAATGATAATAATGATAAAAAAGATAAAACAAATTATAACAGTAAAAAAAAATGTAATAATAATGATAATAATAAAAAAGATGAAAATATGATAATGACAATAATGGTGATGATAAAAGTAATAAGGATAATGATAATGATAAAATAAAGAACAGAAAGAACAAGCGTAACAGAAAATGTAACAATGCATAAAGGAGAATGGGAAATTGGTGACAGAAAATGGCATACTGAAACAAAAATGATAATGGTAATAATAATAACAGCAATGATAATAATGATGATGATGGTGATAGTAATAGTAATAATAGTATTATTAATAGTAATTATGATGATAATAGTAATAATAATAATAGTAATGATGAAAATAATGATAGTGATAATAACAATCGTAATGATAATAGCAATAATAACAATAACAACACCATTAACTACAACAATAATGATAATGATAGCAAGAATGGCGACAACAACAACAATAACAACAACAATAAAAATAACGATAATAATAATAACGATAAAAAGAATAGCAATACTGAAAGCAATAGTAATAATAATAATAATAATAATAATAATAATAATGTCATGATGATAATGGATTGATAATGTAAATGATGATGATGAATAATAATATATTAATAATTAATAATAATAATAATAATAATAATAAAATAATATATAATAACAATAATAATAATAATAATAATAATGATAATAATAATAATAATAATCAATAATGATAATAATAATAATAATAATAATAATAATAATAATTATAATAATTATAATAATGATAATAATAATAATAATAATAATAATAATAATATATAAAACTGGCAAAACCGCAGTAACTGAAAACGTAATAATACATACAAGAATATGGGAAATCGATAACAGAAAACGGAAAATCGTAACGAGAT
>NW_020869725.1:259784-264784 GCF_003789085.1 Penaeus vannamei | reverse complement strand
TTCCCATATTAGTCTTTCTCTTTTTCATTCTCCTCTCCTGGCTCTCTCTCTTCCTTCCTTCCTCCCTCCATTCCCTTCTCTCCCTCCTCCCTCCCTCTCTCTCTCTCTTCTCTCTCTCTCTCTCTCTCTCTCTCTCTCTCTCTCTCTCTCTCTCTCTCTCTCTCTCCTCTCCCTCTCCCCTCCCCTCTCCCCTCTCCCTCTCCCTCTCCCTCTCCCTCTCCCTCTCCCTCTCCCTCTCCCTCTCCCTCTCCCTCCTTTCCCTTCTCCCTCTCCCTCTTCCCTCTTCCTCTTCCTCTCTCTCTCTCCCTTCCTCCCTCCCTCTCCCCTCTCTCTCCCTCCCTCCATCCCTCTCCCCCCTCTCCCTCTTCTCTCTCTCTCTCTCTCTTTCTCTCTCTCTCTCTCTCTTCTCTCTCTCCTCTCTCTCTCTCTCTCTCTCTCTCTCTCTCTCTCTCTCTCTCTCTCTCTCTCTCTCTCTCCCTCCCTCTCTCCCTCCCTCTAATCTCCCTCCCTCTATCTCCCTTCCCCCCCCCCCCTCTCTCCTTCTCTTCCCCCTCTCCCTCCCTCTCTCTCCCTCTCTCACCCATGAGCTTATCAGCATAGGCATTCATTACTGGTCAGCATGAGTAATCGACATCATGCTGCCGTTACCGTTACTGTTTATTGAAGAGGATTAACATGCTTTAGTGCACAAGTCCGTAATCGGATTTAGAAAACGGGATTATGAGAAATTATTTAGTGATGGGAAGCAATTTGCAAAATAATGTTATAGTAATGTGGGGGATGTTGGAATGATGGATCACGTTGTATTAAAATGAGTTAGAGAAAGAGATAATGTATAGATAGATGGATTAGATGGATAGCTGGGTGATGGTGGATGGATAGTAGGGAAGAAAGACAAGACAGAGGGGAGAGGGGGGAGAGAGAGAAAGAGAGAGGAAAGAGAGGGAAAGAAAGAGGAAGAAAGAGAGAGGAGAGAGAAGAAAGAGAGAGGGAGAGAAAGAGAGGAGAGAAGGAGAGGGAGAGAGAGAGAGGAGAGAGAGAGAGAGAGAGAGAGAGAGAGAGAGAGAGAGAGAGAGAGAGAGAGAGAGAGAGAGAGAGAGAGAGAGAGAGAGAGAGAGAGAGAGAGAGAGAGAAGCAGACAGATATTTAGAGAGAGGAGAGAGCAGAGAGAAAAAAAAAGAGAAGAGAAAAGAGGGGAAGTGTAGGGAAGAAAAGGGAAAAGAACAGAGTAGAAAGAGAAGGAGAAGAGAAAGAAAAAGAGAGTAAAGAGAGAAATAGAAGAAAATAGATACATAGATAAACCGTGAGATATAGAGAACCGGAAACTAACGATACGGACAGACAGACAGACATACAAACAAACATACAAACCTCCAGAAATTCGGACAAACAAACATCCAGACAGTCAGGCAGACAGAAAGACATCCAACTAGACAACAAGACAGACAACAACAGACAGACACTCCCCCTCCCCCTCCCCCCGTCAATAAGCAACTGAGGACGTGAGAGACGGCGACCCCCACCCAGCCCCCCTCCCTCTCCCTCCCCTCCCCCCTAGCGCGTAACCAGAGCGGACCCGATGACGCCGATGAGCCAATTGCGACCGTAGTGTGTCGTCTCCCATTCGCTTCTTTTATCTCTCCGTCAAATTATGCAATTCGGCGTAATATATATATACTATATATATATATATATATATAATATATTATATATATATATATATATATATATATATAGTATTATATATATATATATATATAAATATATATATATTATACACATATCACGAGACGTTGATATCCAAAGTTTTGTTTCGCTTACGGGTTTCTTGTGAGTTTTGTTTTTTGTTCTCTTTCTTTTCTGTCTCTGTTTCTTTTGCTTTCTTCTCCGTCTCTCTCTCTTTCGCCTCTTCTTTACTCTCCCTCCCTCTCTTTCTTTCCTCTTCCTCTCTCTCTCCCTCGCGTTCTATTTCTCTTTCTCTCACCTCTTTTCCCCGTCGTCTCTCTCTCTCTCACTTCCTCTCAATCCTCTTTAACTCTTCCTGTCTCTCTCTATCCCCTCTTCCTCTTCAATCTCTCTTCCCTCTTTCCCCCCTCCTCCCCCTTCCTTCTCTCTCTCTCTCTTCTTTCCCTCTTTTCCTCTCTCTCTTTCTCTCCCCTCCCTCGTGTCGTTATGTGTATTTTTCTATAATCTTATTATTGAATTAATCGCAAGAAGCTTCCGGTCCCGACGTGCGAGTCTCAGGAGGTTCCCTCTCGAGGCCGGAATGGGACCGATCTCTTTCCATTTTCTTTCAGAATTCGGGGAATAATTCTTTGTTTCTTAGTTTTCCAACTTTATTTTTCATTTTTCCTTATCTATTTCTATTCTTTCTTGTTTTTGTTATGTCTTTTTTTTTTTTTTTCTTTCTTTCCCTCCTCCTCTTCTTCCTGCTGTTCTGAAAGTGACCGTTTCTTATTTTTCCTATTTTATTTTTTCCGTTCTTTTCTTGTTTTTCTTTCTTTGTATTTTGTTTCCTTTTTCCTTCTCCTCCTCCTCCTCTTCCTTGCTGTTCTTAAAACTGACTGTTTCTTATTTTTTCCAACTTCCTTTTTTTCAATTTTCCTATTTATTCCTAATTTTTCTTATTTGTTTCTTTTTTTTCCCCTTTCTCTCCCCCTCTACCTCTTCTTGCTCTTCTTAAACTGACCATTTCTTATTTTTCCAACTTCCTTTTTTTAATTTTCCTTATTTATTCCTATTCGTTTTCGTTTTTCTTTCTTTGTCTTTTGTTTCCTTTTTTTCCTTCTCCTCCTTCTTTTCTTCTTGCTGTTCTTAAACTAACTGTTTCTTATTTTTCCAGCTTCCTTTTTTTTAAATTTTCCTGTCTATTCCCATTTTTTCTTTGTTGTTTTTTTTTCTTTTTTCCCCTTCTCCTCTTCCTGCTTTTCGTAAACTGATTGTTTCTTATTTTTCCAACTTCCTTTTTTCATTTTTTCCTATTTATTCCCATTCTTTCTTTGTCCTTTGTTTCTTTTTTCCCCTCTTCCTTCTCCTTCTCTTCCTGCTCTGACCGTTTCCTATTTTCACAACTTCTTTTTTTATTTTTTCCTATTTATTCCCATTCTCTCTTGTTTTTCTTTCTTTGTTCTTTGTTTCTTTTTCCTCTCTCCTCCTCCTCTTCCTCTTCTTAAACTGACCATTTCTTAGTTTTCCAACTTCCTTTTTCATGTTTACTATCTATTCCCATTCTTTCTTGTTTGTTTCTTTATCCTTTGTTATATTTCCCCCCTCCTCCTCTTCCTGCTATTCGTAAACTGACTATTTCTTATTTTTCCAACTTCTTTTTTTCAATTTTTCCTTATCTATTCCCATTCTTTCTTTGTCCTTTGCCCCCCCCCCCCTCCTCCTCCTCCTCTTCCTGCTCTTCGTAAACTGACCGTGGAAGGAATAATGTCATTAAACAGGAGCGCGCATGCGTCACGGACAGCGAGGATATAATTGGGCGGTGGTTTTGCATAATCATAAGTATAAGAGACTCCATAAATCAACATAATCCGCTTTATAATATAGTAATTAATTTTTTTGCTGAACCATTTCAACCCCGTCCGTCGGCCGTTCTCGGAGGACCCTTGTTCTCTCGTTTCTCGTTTTTTTTTCTCTATTTGTCACTCACTCCCTTCTCTCTCTGTGTCTCTGTCACTCACTCTGTTCTCTTTCTTTCTCTGTGTCATTCACTCTCCTCTCTCTCTTTCTCTCTGTCATTCACTCATTACTCTCTTTCTCTCTCTCTATCTATCGCCTTCCTGCTTCTCTTTCTTTCTTTTTCTCTATCAGCCCTCTTCTCCTACTTCTTTATCGTCATCTTCTTTGTCCTCTTTTTTTCTTCTTCCTCTTCTCCTTCTTCTACCCTTTTCCTTTTCATCCTTCAGATCGTTTTTTTACCGATGTATCTGCATTCCGTCGACCGAATAGGAATATATCTATTTATCTATTTACTTAGTTTGTTGTTATTCTTTCTTGTTGTTCTTATATTCCTTCATTTATCTATTCTCATATTTTTCGTTTGTTTTATTATTTACTTTTTCATGTATATCTCATTTATTCATTTCATATTATTCCGCTTATTCATTCCATAAGCCTCTCATTTATC
Source organism: Penaeus vannamei (assembly GCF_003789085.1). Taxonomy (NCBI): domain Eukaryota; kingdom Metazoa; phylum Arthropoda; class Malacostraca; order Decapoda; family Penaeidae; genus Penaeus; species Penaeus vannamei. The sequence continues at coordinate 260,652 of NW_020869725.1, read as the reverse complement.
TATTTCATATGCATAATGATAAGCATAAGAGACTCCATAAATCATAAATCATTATTCCTATTCTTGTTTTCTTGTTTTTCTTTCTTTGTCATTTGTTCTTTTCCTTCTCCTCTTCTGGCTCTTCGTAAACTGTTTCTTATTTTTCTAGCTTCTTTTTTTTCCTCTATTTATTCCCATTCTTTCTTGTTTGGTTCTTTTTAATATCATTTCTCTATTTCATATGCATCCCATTCATTTATCTTTCACACCCGGTTTGCAATTGCCAGTTCGATCTTCGTTATTGACAATGCACGTGCTATCCTTATCAATATCAACAATATCCACATTCGCCCTTGCCTCATTTCTACACCACGTGGTCGCTATCGTGTACCCGTCACGTCATCACATCACGCTCCCGTCATCACCTCACTCGTCTCGTCATCACCTCACTCTCCTCGTCATGTCGTCAGGCAAACGGAAGTGGCGAATGGCGTATGGGTTATTTTTTTCTCTCTCGTTTAACGTTATGTATTTTTTCCATGTATGTGTTAATGAGTTTTTTTTTTTTTTTTTTTTGTAAGCGTTAGGCAGGAAGAAAAAGGAGTATTCGATTTGTTGATTTTTGTCACAAGATAGATCCCTTGTATTTTTTCTTTTGGGATGGATCTATTTTCTGTTATCGAAATGATACGGTGCCTTAAATATCTCATCTATTACAAATATATATATATATATATATATATATATATTATATATAATATATATATATATATATATATATATATATATATATATATTTGGCGTTGTGAATTATCTTTTATCTTTATTTTTGTTCCTGATTTTAAACTTCGTCCTCTCTCTTCTCTAAATGTTTAACCTCGCGCCCTTT
>NW_020869725.1:234784-242284 GCF_003789085.1 Penaeus vannamei | reverse complement strand
GACGTAAGTAGGTCCCCCCCTTCCCCCTTCCTCCCTCACCCCCTTCCCTGGGTCCTGCCTGCTCGCCCTCCTGTGCCCTGGCCCGGCCCGCCTCTCTCCATGCCCGGCTTGCCCCCGCCTGCCCGCCGCTGTTAACAAGCTCCGGGAACACACACGGAGACGCCCCACCACCACCCACGGCCGCCTCCCAGCCCGCCCTGGCGACCGAGCTGGAGGTAAAGGTGGTCGCGGAGGTGGTGATGAACGTGGTGGTGAGGCCGCTGGTGATGAGGCGATAAGAGTGGTGATACTAATAGCAGAGAGAGGGGCGCGTCCGGCAGGGAGATAAGAAAGGTAATGGGAACTTGCAATACAGATGAAGATTGTGAAATTCTAGGCGAGTGGTGACGTCGGCGACTGCAATGGCGATCAAGGTGGAACAAGGACTCGTATCCTCAAAGTGGCATAACGGGTGAGTGAAAAGGGAAAGGGGAAGACATGACTAGAGAGATGAGACAGATACTTAGTAACAAAAGAGAAACAAGGATGTTATGTATCAGAGGGCATGTAGGGTGGAGGAGGCGAACTGGCACCAGAGCGATTGCATGATGCTGTGGGAACCACATTATGTGTCGGAATGCACCGCGATGGAGCCCTCTCCTCCTCCCTTCCTCATTTCTCCCCCCCCCCCCGGCCACCCTCCTCCCTAATCGCAGCAACAGCGGAAGACTATATCCTACGAAACAGATGGCACTTTGATAACCTTAACAATCAGTAAAGATAATAGCGACATGAACAGCGGTCTGTCGCCGGACCGCAACAGGTTCCGCGGCGGGCGGCGGGGAGGGCGCGCGGAGGGCGCGCGGGGGAGGGCGTGCGAGGGAGAGGGCGTGCGAGGGAGGGCGTGCGGGATTGGAGCGGGTGGAACGTGGTCGGCGCCGCACACGGAGGTGGATGCGCGCGCTGGGATCCGAGCCACGTGCAAAGGGAAGAAAACGCTTATTGGAATGACAGAGCGGCTTCGTCCTCATTATCTGCGGGGGATCAACCGCTAGAAAAAAAAATCGCATGTAAAGAAACGAAAATCCATGCTGAGGTTACACAGTAGTTTGTTAAAGATGACTGTGACAGGAATCTAAGCAATTGCGTTGATTAGTGAGCATTTACTACGTTTATTTAAAGAAAAAAAAAGAAACAAAAAAATCAACAATAAAATGATAAAGAGAACTAGAGAGAGAATAAGAAAGCACAGAACAAATCCAGTGAGATGAGAAGAAAGATGTAGAACGAAGTCGGTAGAATTAAAAAAAAAAAATAAAGAAATGATATTCAACACAACGAAGCAAAAATGGCTCGAATCTATAGCGCAGCGTAAGACATCGAGCGAAAGAAAAGAGGGAGAACAAGCGAAGGAGGAACGAAGGAGAGGATAAGGATGAGGAGCGAGGAGGAAGGAGGAAGAAGGAGAGGTGGATAAGGGAGGATTGAGGAGGAGGAGGAGGTGTTTTCCTCATTATAACACACGCCGAGGGCTAAGGGCTGGAGGGAGGACCCGACTGCGGTTGACCGTCGCAGGAGGAGGTCCACTGGGAACCCTGCGCTCGACGACTTGGTTTTGTCTCCCGCTCCGCCACCCGTGAGAGCCTCGCAGGGGTCCTCGGAAATGAGACCGCCGAGGTGCTCCCAGATGCTAGATAGGCATTTGGGCCCGAGATGTAAGACGTAATTTAGACGCTGATATCCCCCTCTTGGGAGCTCGATAGAGAAATTCCAAAGATGGCTGAAGCTCCTGCACCGCGCGGACCACGCTGGTAATGTTTTTTTTCTCCTCTCTTCATGCTCCTTCCTTTCTTTCTTTTTTCTCTCTCTCTCTCCATTATACTTTACTGGATGGAGGTGGAGGTACGCGGGTCGGCGGGCGGTGGCAGTTACTTTGGCCTTCCCTGGCACCCGCAGGTAGACGGAGGCTGACACTTCACCGGCTGACTTTCACCAGATTTCCGCACCTGTCCGTCCGCTCAGGAAATGACACCGCAGACGGGGACCTGGTCAGCGTGAGGAGAGGTGAGCTCGGACGTCAGCCTTGACATCGTGAGAAAGATGTAAAAAAACGGGAGGCGAGAAGAGGAAACTGGGGAGTGAGAGATGAGACGATTAAATAGGATAGAGGAAGAAGAGAGTAGAGAGAAGAGGAGGGAGAGAGAAGAGAGGGAGAGGGGGAAGAGAGAGAGAGAGAGAGGTAGAGAGAAAAGAGAGAGAGAGAGAGAGAGAGAGAGAGAGAGAGAGGGAGGAGAGAGAGCGAGAGGAGAGAGAGAGAGAGAGAGAGAGAGAGAGAGAGAGAGAGAGGAGAAGAGAGAGAGAGAGAGAGAGAGAGAGAGAGAGAGAGAGGAGAGAGAGAGAGAGAGAGAGATAGATAGAGAGAGAAAGAGGGAGGAGGGAGGGTAGGAGAGAGAGACAGAGAGAGAACAGATAGAGAGGAGAAGAAGACAGAGAAGAGAGATAGAGAGAGAGAGAGAGACAGACAGAAACAGACAGATAAACAAAAGAGAACTGGTAAAAAAAAAAAAGAACATCCATGAGAGAAAAAGAAAAAGAAAGACGAGAACGAAAAAAGGGACAGAGAATAAAGAAGCTCCTCCGACCAAGGAGTTATCGCACGCCCATCGACGCAAGAATTCAAGATTTCATCCGCCCGTTTTGCGCCATGTGTTCAGCTGGTTAATGTCGCGAGACTGTCAACCTCGGAGCTGTCGGATCTCCCGCTGGTCGCCGGTAAAGCCCGACGGGGGGCGCGCAGGAACCCACCGACGGAACGCTTGTTCTGGGTTCCAGGACGTCGGTGTGATGTGTTGATGGTAGGGAAGGAGGAGTGGGGAGGGGAAGGAAAGGTGGTGGGAGTGGGAAGGAGGGAGGGAAGGAAGAGGAGGGTGGGGGAATGGGAGGGAGGAGGGAGGGAGGAAAGGGTTGGGGAGTGGGAGGGAGGGAGGGAGAGAGAAGGAAGGCGGGGGAGTGGGAGGGAGAGGAAAGGGTGGGGGGAGTGGGGAAGGGAGGGAGAAAGAGGAGGGAGGGAGAGAGAGGGAAAAGCGGGGGAGTACGAATGAGGGAAGAAAGGGTAGGGGAGTGTAAGGGAGGAGAGGGAGTGAGGGAGAGAAAAGGGCGAGGTGGTGGGTAGGAGGAAGGGAAAGGAAAAGGATGGAGAGTAGGAGGGAGGGAATGAAAGAGAGAGAAGGACGAGAGAGGAAGTAAGGAGTAGAGAAGGCAGGGGGGACGAGAGGAAGGAAACGGGAAAGAGGAAGGAGATGGAAGGAGGGAGGGAGGGAGGGAGAAGGAAGGGAGAGGTAGGGGGAAGGAAGGAAAGGAAAAGGATGAAAGAGGGAGGATGACGAAGGGAGAGAAGTGGGAGGAAGGTGGAGAGAGATAGAGGGAAGGATGAGGACAAGGGATGGAGAAAGAGGGAGACAGAAGAGAAGAGAGAAGGAAGGACGAAAAGAGAAGGATGAGAAGGAGGGAAAGAAGAAGAAAAGGAAGGGGAAGAGAAAAGTAGGGGGAACAGGAGGGACGGAGAAGGAGGGGAGAGGAGAGAAAGAGAGGAAGGGTGAGAGAAGGGGAGAAAATAAAGGGAAGGAGGAAAAAGAGAGGGAGAAAGAAGGAGAAGGATTAAAAGAGAGGAAGAGAATATGTTTATGAGAGGATAAATGATAAAAAAGAAGAGAAGGAAGTAACTTTTGACCATGCTAAAACTGAAAGAAAAATGACAAAAAATAAAATAATATTAGCAAAATCAGAATCGCAAACAAAAAGTAAACAAGAGTGGAAGAAAAGAATACTAAGAAGACATGTAAACAAAAAAAGGAATAAAATAAGAAAATAAGAAAAAGATTAATTAACGTAAAGAGCGGAAGAAAAGAATAAGAAAAAGATAGAAAAAAATAAAACGTAAGCAAAGGAAAAAGAAAAGAAGAATATAACAAAAAATATCGTAAACGAGAGGAAAAAAAGAATATAAGAGAATAAATAAAAAGGTAAACAAAAGAGAATTGAAAGAAGAATATAAGAAAAAGAAACGTTAAGAGAGGAAAAAAAGAACAAGAAAAATACCAAAAATGATAAACAAAAAACAGTAAATAAAAGCGAAACAAAAAAGGAAAGAAAACGGATTTAAAAACAACTAAACAAGACAGGAAGAAAAGAAGAAAAATACGATAAAACACAAAGAAAACCCACAGAACAAAATAAAACAAGAACATACCTCAGCAGGCATGAAAGAGGCAGCAATAAATTAATAAGTGAAAGATAACCGAGAGATTAAGTCAGAGTCAACAGCCATCGCCAAAAATTATTTTCGAAACTTGAAATGAAGTCGAGTTCAGCGCCCCGCTACGGTCTCCATTGGCAACATCGCTTGAATATTTCGAGTGGTATGGTCTCTCTCTCTTTCTCTTTCTCTCTCTCTCTTTCTGTCTGTTTCTCTTTCTCTTTCTCTCTCTATTTTTCTCTATCTGTCTCTCCCTCTCGCTCTCTCTATTTTTCTCTTTCTGTCTCTGTCTCTCTCTCTCTCTTTCTGTCTGTCTGTCTCTCTTTCTCTCTTTCTGTCTGTCTGTCTCTCTCTCTCTTTCTGCCTCTCTCTCTGTCTCTGTCTCTGTCTCTCTCTTTCTTTCTCCTTTTCTGTCTGTTCTCTCTTTCTGCCTGTCTCTCTCTGGCTCTGTCTGTCTGTCTGTCTGTCTGTCTCTCTCTCTCTCTCTCTCTTTCCCTCCCTCCCTATCTCCCTCTCCTCCTTCTACCTCCTCCCTCTCCTCCTTCACCCTCCCTCCCTCTCTCTGTCTCTCTCTCTCTCTCTCTCTCTCTCTCTCTCTCCCTCTCTCCTTCCCTCCCTCTCTCTCTCTCTCCCTCTCCCTCCTTCTACCTCCCTCCCTCCCTCCTTCACCCTCCCTCCCCCCTCTGTCTCTCTTCCTCTCCATCAGTCGCACAGTCACGAAAGACGACCGATGAATCTCCCTTAATTGGCTAATTAATCAAAAGGAATCTCGTGCTAAATCAGCCAAGGATCCGAGGCCGTCTTTCATCATCTGGCTTTCGTGAGGTTTGCAGCCCGAGTTCTCGATCGGTGGGGTTTAGAGGGGGGTTAGGGGGGGTAGAGGGGGGAAGGAGGTTGGTTGTCTGTTTGTTTTGGTCTCACTTTTTTTTTCTTTCTGTGTTCTTTGGTCTCTTTCTTTCTTTCTGTCTCTCTGGTCTCTCTCTCTTCTTTCTCTTTTCTTTCTCTCTCTCCTCCTCTCTTTCTCTCTCTCCCTCTCCCCTCTCTTCCCTCCCTCCCTCTCCTCCCTCTCTCTCTCTCCCTCCTCCCTTCCCTCTCTCTCTCTCCCACCACCAGCCTGATACCACCGCCGCCCGCCTGATAAGCTCCTCGAGATTCACGCTTACCTGCTTGTCTCGTGTTATCAAACCTCCTGAGGAAAGTTACTTATCTTAACCACAACCTCTTGATATTCTTAGTCTTATTACCTTGATATTCATTCATTCATTTCACGGGATTATAGATTCATATAGATGCCGTTACATATATTACACACGCAGGTAGATATGTAGGTATACAGATACGCACAGACATACATACACTGATGTATGGATGTATCGCATGCATGTACGTTTTCCAGAGCGAGAGAGAGCAAAGTGAAAGAGAGAGAAAATTATGTTTTCTATTGTTGTCTCCGTCTCTTTCAGTAAGTGGATTTATTTCTATTTTTCTTTTCTTCTTCTCCTTTCTCTTCTCTGTTCTCTTGTCTTTCCCTCTCTCTCTCTCTTTCACTATCTCTCTTCTCTCACTATTCTTCTTCTTCTTCTCTCTCTCCCTCTCTCTCCTCCCCTCTCTCTCTCTTCTCTCTCTCTCTCTCTCTCTCTCTCTCTCTCTCTCTCTCTCTCTCTCTCTCTCTCTCTCTCTCTCTCTCTCTCTCTCTCTCTCTCTCTCTCTCTCTCTCTCTATCTATCTATCTCTCTTTCTTTCTTTGTTTCTCTCTCTCTCACTCATCCTCACACCTAGAATAAATAAATTAATGAATCCCCATAAACAGAATAAATATAACCGAGAAAAACAAACAACACTATCACATATTTTCCTAAAAAATAGTTAGATTCAGAAAATAAGAAATATCAAAACTGCCCTTTTACTATCCACCTCTCTTTCCTTTATCTCTTCTCCCTCACCCTCCTCTCTTACCCTCTCCCTTATCCCCCTTCCTTCCTTACCCACCTCCCCTACCCACCTACCTTCCCCTTCCCTGGTGCTCTCCCTTACTTCCCCCTTCCTCCCTAACCCATCTCCCCTACCCTCCACCCTTACCCTCTCCCCGGTGCCTCTTCCTTCCCTCCTTCCTCCCTTACCCCCTCCCCGGTGCCTTCCACTTCCCCCCCTTCCTCCCCTTACTCGCCTTCCCTACCCTCCTACCTTACCCTCCCCCGGTGCCTCTCCCTTACCTCCCCCTTCCTTCCTTACCCCCTCCAACCCCCCTCCCCCCACCAACTCGGGCAGGGAGAAGAAACGAGCCCTCTCTCAGCTGTTATCAGATAAGATTCTGGCCCATTAATATATACACACAAACCTGTTAATCTGCGCTGGAGCTTCGTCTTACACTGAGCTGGGGAGGGAAGGAGGGGAGGGAGGAGGGGAGGAGGAAGGAGGAGGGGAGGAGGATGGGATGGAGGGGAGGAGGGGAGGAAGGGGGAGGGTTTAGAAGGGGATGAAGGGAAAGAGTATAGGAGGGAAAGGAGGGGACTGAGGAGGGAAGGAGGTGGAGGAAGGGGAGAAGAGGGGTAGAAAGGAGGAGGGGAGAGATGGAAAAGGAAGGAAGAGGGTGAGGAGTAAAAGGATGGGAGGGAAGGGAAAGGAAAAGGAGGGGAGAAGTGAGAGAGGAGGAGGAGAGGGATAGGAAGGGAAGTGATGGAGATGTAATGAAAGAAGATGGGAGAGAAGAGGAGATAAGACGATGAGACGGAAGGAAAGAGGAAGGAGAAGGGAGAGAATAAGACGGGACGGGAGGACGAGGAGAGGAAGAGAAGATAAAAAAGGAAGAAAATGAACTGGACGGGAGAGGAGATAAAGTGGCGAAAGAGGACGCAAAAAAAAAAAACGGAACGGGGAACAGAAGAACAGAGGAAAAGGGAACACACACAAAGAGGAGAGAGAGAGAAGAAAAGAAGAAAGTAAGAAATACAAAAAAAAGGCAAAGAAGCCACGCATTAAATTGGGAAAGCATAAAGAAAGGGAGAAGATAGAGGTGCTGTACGAATCTTAAAAAAAAACTCCAGTATTTACTAAGCCGTGGATGTTTGTAAAACACTCGAGTTAAATGCCAAGCGATGTTTTCCCAAAGCATATTTACACACTATTCCGCGTCTTTCGTCTCCTATTCAGGGGATAAATATTTTTGTTATGCGCGGGTATTATATTCATTGGAATCTAACCCTTTTTTCTGCGGTGACTCTATTGCTGATCTGATTAACTTATTTAAATCTGGTAAAAGTACGTTG
>NW_020869725.1:224784-232284 GCF_003789085.1 Penaeus vannamei | reverse complement strand
CCACGAAGGAGAGGGAAGGAGAGGGAGAGACACGGTATAAAAAAGACATGGCGATTGCGTGTCTCTTCGGTAATTTCAATGCCGGCGTAAATAGTGAGCCGCGCGCCGCGCTCTCTCTCTCTCTCTCTCTCTCTCTCTCTCTCTCTCTCTTCTCTCTCTCTCTCTCTCTCTCTCTCTCTCTCTCTCTCTCTCTCTCTCTCTCTCTCTCTCTCTTTCTTAATCTTTGAAAAAATCCGATCGCGGCGTCACGATCGAAATAAATCAAAAGAAAAAGAACAAAAAGAATTCATAATAATAAAAAAAGATCAAAATCACGGAGAATCTATAGCAAATAAGCGCAATAACGCCGCCCATTGGACGAGCGCGAGGCCGGTGTGGGCGGACGGTGTACGTGGGCGATGGATGGTCCATGGCGGAGCGAATGACTTGTTTAATGGAAACAGCTCAAGCAGTCGCGTGTGTGGTCCGGCGTGCCCGAGGTCTTCGCCGCGTTCCAGAATGTTTCGTCGTGGAAGTGTATTTAGAGATGCCCGCCTATTTATTTTATTTGCACAAGGAACGCATTAAGTACAGGATGTATGAAGCTCAAGGCATGTATCAGATGGTATTAAAATCTTGGGATCGTGCCGGGGGAGCGGGGGATCGAAGCAATTTGAAACAGACGCCGGCGGATCGAACCGTGGCGCTCCCTTTGGAACGAAATCACGTGAAAATGAAAGGTACTTGAGAATCAATTTGCATTTTATCAGCGGCCGTGTGGTTTTCCGAGAGCGGGTCTTGGGGGATTCTCTATCAGCGCTTGAGGGGCGACCCGGCCCGCGCAGTGTCGTATTTCTTGTCCTAATCAGTCAGCGCTGGGAGCCGATTCGGTCTTGCGATCGCCATTTACATTCTGGAGACTGGTCGCCCTTTCGTCGGGTCGCTCCGGAGGCGCTGCGCGTGATTCATGGCATCTGATTGTTCAAGTAAACATTAATATGCACGGGATCACATGCCGGCACGGAGACAAGGTCCGCTGTGATTTATACTAATGGCAATAAATTAATTTCACTTTCGGTTGCACTTTGAATAATTATTGCCATTATTATCAATAATTAGCGTTGACATCCTAACGATGCTCATTTTTCTGGCCACGCAGCTCGGCATCGCAACCTCCGCTTCCTCCTTCCCGCCTGACCCCGTGTCCCCCGTGTCCTTAGCGTCAAAAGCGGATCACGCTGCACCTCCGACGCTACTCCCAACATCGGCCGGACACCTGTAGCCCTGTCCAAACATCGGCCGCGAGGAGAGATCCGTCATCGTAGCGGCGGGCGTGGACCTCGAGCCTTCAGCATCTCATCCAGTCCTCTTCCTCTTCTCCTTCTTCGTCTCCTTGATGTAGTGACCCGTTTCTCGAATCTTTGTTTTCATTACAAGATTCTCTAGATTCTTCCCTCCGCGAGCGTCCGAGTTCTCATCTTCGGCTCAGGAGAGTTGCAGAGAGCCCGCGCCCTTGATCCTCTCAGCTGATTTGCGAGCCCGGGCCGATACGATCTCGAAAATACGTTGGGAAGACCAATCATTTTGGGGTAAATGGTCAGGTCGTTAGATATTTTAATTCATGATCGAGAGGGTCCGTACGTGTGGTCACCCGGCAGGAGTTGGGAGATTATATCTCATTAAGTACTTCATTAATTCAAGTGATATCTAGTATCAAGTGTAATTATAAAACCAAACTGTGTCAGTAAACTATCTCATCCGCTACAACTAATAACAGGTACACACTCTATGGTGTTATTAAGCCAGCCAATCCCATATGCAAATGAGGCCACCATTGTGTATAGAATAACGAGAAATACCACAACAGGCCACAGAACCTCACAAGACGTGTAGACAAGCTACAAAACCCCTGTCGACAAGGCCTTCCCTCTTTCACCATTCCACCACCTCCGTTCCATATAGCTTCGCCCGCGCCCCATGGGAACCGCCCGCGCCCGAACGAAAATCAACGGCGCTATTTGGACAACGAGACCTGATTGATGAAAGAGATGAAATGGTGAGTTAATGGACGGACCTCCCTGTAAGATGTCTTCATACACCTGCGACCTCCGCGGCTTTTGTCTTCGAAGGAACTCGTCTCGAAGCGGCTGAGGGTATTGGCGAGGTGAAGGCGCCTCGCCGTGCACATAGCGGTGGAGACTGCGAGTTGTGATGTGCGTATGTGCGTGCGTGCCCGTGTGTGGGTGTGTGTATGTATGTATACATGTATGTATGAGCGTGTGTATGTATGTATGTATGAATGAATATATGCGTCTGTGTACTTTTTCGTGTGTGTATGTGTCTATATGTGTGTGTGTGTGTGGGACGCGGAATTTTTCTCTCCCGTCGGAAGCGGCCATCACCCGGGGGAGGCGACGGTGTTTTGTTCTTTTTATCTCCCTCTCTCCTTTTTCGATTCTATCTCGTTCCTCCTTTCATCAGCTGCTCTGTCTTTATCCGATTATCTTTTTCTCTTTTTTTCCATCAGTCCTGGATTTTATATTTGATTAAAGTCTACAATGAAGAAGAAAGTAGTAATTTTATGCCTCCTCGTATCTCATTAGGTCATCAAACCAGCGTGCACTGGGGGGTAATTTTTCTTCTTTTTCTCTCTCTTTTTCTTCTGTGTCGATTTATTCTTTTTTTATTCTTCTTCGGATGGCTTTTTCCCTTGTTTCTTCTCTTGTCTGTTTTGTATTGTTTATTCTTAATTTGTCTCCTCATTCCATTCATTTCTCGCTCTCTCTTTCTTTTTTTCTCTCTCTCTCTCTCCACTCTCTCTCTCTCTCCTCTCTCCTCTCTCATCTCTCTTCTCTCATCTCTCTCTCGTCTCTCTCTCTCTCTCTCTCTGCTCTCTCTCTCTCTCTCTCTCTCTCTCTCTCTCTCTCTCTCTCTCTCTCTTCTCGCTCCTCCTCCTCTCTCTCTCTCTCTCTCTCTCCTCTCTCTCTCTCTCTCTTCTCTCTCTGCCTCTCTCTCCCTCCGTCTTTCTCTCTCTCTCTCTCTTCTTCTCTCTCCCTCGTCTCTCTCCCCTCTCTCATCTTTCTCCTCTCCTCTCTCTCTCTCTCTCTCTCTCTCTCTCTCTCTCTCTCCCCCCCTGTCTCTCTCTTATCCTACATTCCTTAAAGCTTTCCCTCATTATCATCCTACGCTTCCTCCTTACCTTCTCGCATTTTCACGGACCTTTTCATCCTTTCCTTTCGACCTCCTGCCCCCCCCCTCCCCCCGTACCCTCCTCTCCTCTTTCCTCTCCCCCTCCGCCCCCCTGCCTCCTTCCTCCCTCCATCTCTCTTCTTTTCCCCCATCATTTAGCTTCCCTCCGCTCCTCCCCTCTCTTCTTCTTCTCTCGTCCTCTTCCCATTCCCCGATCCTCCACCCTTTCCCCTTCACTCCCTTTACTCCACACTAACCTCTCTCCTCTCCCTCCTTTCCTCCCTCACTCCCTCCTCCCTCCCCCCTACCTCTTTTGCCTTCCCCATCACCGCCTCCTCTCCCTCCTTCCCCTCCTCTCTCACCCCTACCCTCCCCCACTTTCCCCTTCCATTTAGTCTTTCCCCATCACCTCCCCTCACCCTCTTCCACCCCCACTTACTCTACGCCCCTACCCTCCCCCCACATCCCTTCCATTTTAGCTTCCCCAGCCTTCCCCCTATCCTCCCCTCCCTCCCCCTTACCTCCTCTACCATTTAGCCTTCCCATCACCCCCCTCACCTCCTTCCACCCACCCCCTTTACTCTACGCCCCCTCTCCACCCCCTACCCCTGCCTCTCTCCCTCACCCTCCCCCCTCCCTCCCTCCCTTCCCTCCCTTTCCCCCCTCCCCTCTTCTCCCCTCCCTCCTCCCTTCTCTCCCCTCCTCCCCCGACGCCTACCCGGTAATTTGCTATTCAGGCGGTCACTCGCAGGAATCCTCGCTCCGTAATTTCTTAATTGACTGTTTTCCTTTTTCCACCGCGAGACGTTGAGGGATCGCCGCCGCGGCCGTCGTGGTTCTCTTCTCGTTCTCCCCGAAGACGGGCGACTTGAGGAGATCGCTGCCTTCTTTTGTCTTCGAATTATCGCCTCGGTCTCGGCCTGGGGGGGATGGGGAGGGGTGGGGGGCGTAGGAGGGTGGAGGGTGGAGGAGTGGGGTGGGGTGGGTAGGATGGGTGTGGGGGGAGGGAGGTGGGTGGGGTGGGGGATTTAGGGGGTGGAGGGGGGTGGGGACGTCGACGAAGACAATGTAAAAAATCCTCGGAGGTCTTTTTCGGGTGCGAGACGCGGGGGCGTGGTGCCGGGGGCGGTTCTCCCCCCCTCTTCTCCTTCCTCTTCGTCTTCTTCCTTCTGCCCTCTTCTTCTTCATCCTTCTTTCCTCCTCCTCCTCCTCCTTTTTCTTCTTTTCCCCATCTCTTCTTCTTCTTCTCTCCTCCTCCTCCTCCTCAACCACCACCGCCTCCCCCTCCTCCTCCTCTCTCCCATCCCCTCCTCCTTTTCAAACCTCCCCTCTCCTCCTCCTCCTCCCCCATCCCCTCCCCCATTTCACTCCCGCCTCCTCCTCCTCCTCCTCAACCTTCCCCACCTTTCTTCCCCCGTTTAGTGGAAGGCCTTTTTGTTTCCTTAATCAAGCGGTAGATGTCTTTGTGCTTTTTTATTCCCCGCTGGCCGTCATATCTGTTACCTGTGCGTTTCGTCATGAGGTTTTGGAAAGCTAGAGGGCTGGGGGTTGAGGGAGGGGGGAGGGGTATGTACGGGCTGTGTGTGGAAGGGGGGTAGCTGCAGGGGTGTAGGGGCTGGGGGCATTTGTAGGGCAGGGAGGGTATGGGTACGGGCTGTGGTGTGTGTGGGGGTGAGGGGGGTATGGGCGGAGGGGTGCAGGGGTGTATGGGGGCTTGGAGGGGGGCATGGGTACGGAGGGTATAGAGGGGTAGGGGTATTGGCCGTGGGGATAGGGATGGGTGGAGGGGTATTGAGTACGGGGGCTGGAAGGGGAGGGTGTACGGGCCGGGAGTGTAACGGGCGTATGGTTGGGTAAGGAGATTGGGTGGGAGGCGGGGTTGAGTACGGGGTAGGGGGTAGGGGTGGTGTGAGGGGTAGAGAGGAAGAGGGGGGGGATGTTTTAGAAGGAATATGAATGGGAAGGGGAGTGGGTAGGGGCAGGATAGGGGGCGGGGGGATAGGTGGACAGGCGGGGGTGGGTGAAGTGAGGGGTTTGGGTGGGCTTTGAGTGCAAGATGCGATTACGTGTCTTGGCTTGTTAAGGGAAGAATGTTGCAGTATGATCCGGGTGCAACGTTGGTACTCTCTCTCTCTCGCTCTCTCCAACCTCTCCTGTTTTCTTCCTTCCTTCTTCTCTTCTATCCTTCTCTCTCTCTTCTTCTTTCTTCTATTCCTACTTATCCTTTCTCTCTTTTTTTCTCTCCCCTCCCTCTCCTAAACCCCTTTCATCCCTCCCTCCCTTGGTTCCCTCTCCCTCTTCTTTCTCATCCTATTTACCCCCTCCCTCTTTTCCATTACCCCCTACTTCTTCCTCTCTCCTCCCCCTCCCCTCTTCATCTCTCTCACTCTCCCTTCCCTCCCTCTCTTCCTTCTCTCCCATAACCCCTTCCCTCTTTCCATCCCCCCTCCCTCTCCCTCTCTCCTTCTTCTACCATACTCCTTTCCTCCCTTCCCTCCCTCTCTCCCGTACATCATCCCAGGGCTTTCTCCCCAGCAGAGGTGCCGCGTGCGTGAAGGAGGGCGCGTGGTATGGCCGCCCGAGCGTCACAAAAACCGTGTATTTGGGCGCCGGATCGTCGTCGCTGGGCTTCGCTCTCTCCGGCACCACCTGTAATTTACAGACATGGCAGGTACACGCGAGGCCCCACCACCTCCGATGCCGCCTGTTCTTCGAAGCTTAAACCACCTGCTGTTCTTCCCGAGAGCCGTCTGACTTCTTGTGAGTTCTGTTTGTCAGGGGCTTGTCGCGGTGTCTTCTTTGTTTTTTTTTTTTTTTTTTCTCTTCTCTATTTTTTTTCTATTAATTGCCATTATGTCTTTTCTTATTATTATTAATTGCTATATATTTTCCCTTCTTCTCCCTCTTTTTTTTCTCCTATATTTCCAATCTCTTTTCGTAATTTTCTCCCCCTTCTTGTCTCCTCTTTTTCCCCCACTTCTCTTTTCTTTCTCTTTCATACTCTCTCTCTTTTTTCTGTTCTTTTTCACTGTCCTTCCTTAATTTCTATCCTTATTCGTTATCCTTTCTTCTCTCCTCTTTCCCTGATCCTCTTTTAAGTCTTCTTCTCTTTTCTTTCCATTTTCTCTTCTCCCATCCCGTCCAGCTTCCGCGACTCGCCATTGAACCTGCACCATTCTACACCTTTTTTCGCCATTTCGCCATTTTCACAAACCACGCCAACCACCACCGCCGAGCTGTCGTGGTTTGTACCGTGTGCTTGCCATCTGCTCGTCTGCATAGCAACATCAACCGTCATTCATCAGCCTTATTGCAAGCCATCTGTCCTTGCTCCGTCGTGTCATTGATGTTAAGCCTTTTTTTTTGTCGCTTTTGGACGAGGGAAAGGGTACGAGCGTGTGGTTATGTTAGATGATGTTCGTTGTAGTTTTAAGTAGTAAGAAAGGTAATAGGAGAGGGAGGGGGAGAGGGAGGGGGGAGAGGGAAGGGAGAGAAGGAGGAGGGAGGGAGAAGGAGGGAGGGGGGAGAAAGGGAGGAGGGAGGGAGAGGAGAGAGGAGGAGGGAGGGAGAGGGAGGAGGGAGGGAGGGGGAGGAGAGAGGAGGAGAGGGAGGGAGGGAGAGAGAAAGAGAGAGGAGAGAGAGAGAGAGAGAGAGATGAGAGAGGAGGAGAGGAGAGAGAGAGAGAGAGAGAGAGGAGAAAGGAGAGAGGAGAGAGGGAGAGTGGAGGGAAGGAGAGAGAGAGAAGGGAGGTGGGTCGTTCTGGCAGGACGGTCGTTATTCGTATGCGTGTAGGGGGGAGGGGGAGGGAGGGAGGGAGACAGAAGAGGAGAGAGATAGAGCGAGAGAGAGAGAGAGAGAGAGAGAGAGTGAGAGAGAGAGAGAGAGAGGAGAGGAGGGATGGAGAGAGAGTAGAATAGGAGTGATGAGAGCGAGGGGAGAGTTGGAGAAGGTGGAGAGAGAGAAGGGCGGGAGGGAGAGAGAGAGAGAGAGAGGGAGAGAGGAAGAGGAGGAGAGAGATGAAGAGGGAAAAAGGAGAGGGAGACGATAACAGAATAAGAACAAACAGACAACAAATAGTATAGAGAAAAAAATACAACTGTAAAAAAAAAAGGAGAAAGCAAGGGGAGAAGGGAAGAACAGAAGATCTCGATCTAAAACGCTGAAGTTGGAAGCTCGATTCTTTTCCTGCCGGTGTTTCCGTCTCCCAATTACAAATTAGGCACCGCCACGAACCACTCAATACCCAGTCAATTTGGACACCGCAGCAGGTTTATTGATAGATTAGATAGTTTGGCTAAATTCATGAAGGCGTGATGGGAAGATACTATTGAA
>NW_020869725.1:217284-219784 GCF_003789085.1 Penaeus vannamei | reverse complement strand
CCTCTAGCCTGTCACCATTTTACCCATTCTCCCACATCCATCCTACTCTTTGATACTGTTGCTTCCACTGTAAGAATTCACTCTCTTCCTCGTCTCCTCACTTCCCTCTCCCCTCACCTCGCTCTCTCGACCATACATACAATACACATCTCCCTTGTAAACCAAGTGACACAGAAGGGACATACCCATCTCCGAGAGTTTTATCTTCCGTCTCCCCCCAGGACACCGGCGTCGCGTCTGTGAGTATACCGCCGTCGTTTCTGTCGCTGTCTGTGGCCCTAGATCGCGTTTATGCTCCTATGGGGGCTCGGTAGTGTGTGTCCTTTCGAGAATGTAATCGCCACTGGAGCTTGGGAAAAGATCGAGGTTGGGGTAAAGTATTTTTTTTTTTTTGTTTTTTTTGGGGGGGGGTATGTTGAATTTTTGAGTGTTTGTGTGTGTTGTATTTCTTGGTTTGTGTGTTTGCGTGTCTATGTGTGTATGAGTAGTTTTTTATTTTCTTTTTCATTTATTTATTCCTTTAAATCTTTATTTTTATGGTTGGAATTTTTGAGCGTTTTTTGCTGTATTTCTCTTGGCTTGTTGTACTTTGTGATGTGTGCATTTGTTATTGGGCTTATTCCTCCGTTATAAATTTGTTTTGCTAGTCTTCACTAGTGGTGTTGTATGGAGTTACTCATGTGTTGACTCGCAGATCTTTGCGCTGCATGTTAAATTTCATAATGTGTGGGTTTGGTGTTGCATGTGTAAAAAGTGTTTTGTGTGAGAGCGTATTATCAGTACCATCACACTTTTCCAAATTATTTACGAATTCTTAACTTGCATCCATGGTGAGCTTGTACAGGAAAAACGTTTAATCCCTATTCAAGCTTATATTAATGTTTCTATTCAGATATCCTTTAACTTATATAAAAAAGCAACAATAAAAAAACACAAATAAAGATAAAAAATGACAAAAAATTAGAAATATAATAAGCATGAGTGCGGATTCTACCCTAAATTGCTTTGCACGAATGACTAAAATCCTGTGAAGTGTACGCCAAACAGATACATTCCGCAACAAAAAGCCGCTTCTCGGCGCTATGACCCCGATTTGACTCGCTCTCAGTGTGAACCATTAGAAAAGAGGTACTCTAAATTAACACATATCGGAGGGCTTAAGTTTTGGCCATACTAATTTTACTAAGTGAATGTTAATCCGAATAGAGAGCGCCAGGTTGTGTACGATAGGGTAAAATTAAGTTTGGATTTATGCTTCGTTGTAGTTTTTGCCGGTTAGTAAGAAAAATGTTATAAGGGAGAATGGATATGCTTAGGAAGAGTAGAGCGAGAGATGATGTGGTGGAGTCGGACGGATCAATGTTGGATTAAATAGACAGCACTAGATGGATTGTGATTTGCGGTGGATTGAGTTTCACGAATTGTCTATTTCATTCTCATTGTTAAGATATACTGATATTAGGGACTGTTGTTTTCGAAGAGAATTTTGACATTGATGCATGTTCTATCGAATTTCACTTGAAATTGATTTTCACAAGGGATCGATCAATAAGTGATCGAATATCAGATTACAGGCGCCAATATAAGCAGCTCTTAATATTGTTTCCTGAAATAGCGAAGTAGACGAGATTGTAGTATAGTATAAGAGAGAGAGAGTAGAAGACCGAGAGAGAGAGAGAGTAGAGAGATGAGATGGAGAGAGATGAGGACAGTGACAGACAAAGAATAAGAAATGAGAATAGATGAAAATAAGTAAATAAATTAATCCTGATCGAATATATTACCCTGTTAAAATAATACGATATAATTTGGAATATAAAATGTAGAAGATGAAAAGTGAGAAAATAATAAACCAAAATTGAAGTGAATTGAGTGAGAGAGGCTCAAGAAGTAATAATGGGAGAAGGAAAAGCGAATACTAGAATGAATGTCATGTAATTATATAAAGACGCAAGAATTATGAGGAATATAAGGAAAAAGATAATATAAATAGAAAAAGAAAATAAATACGGGTAAGTGAGAATAAGCGGGCGAAGATATACTAATTACAGAGAAGGAAATTAAGGAAATGAGAGGTAAGAAGAAGAAGAGAGGATTTTTTCTTCTTCTAAATACGGGACTGATTTTTGTTTTTATTTACTTATCAAACTGTTTTATCTATTTATGTATCTGTCTTAATTATCCGTTTATTTTCTCTGATTAATTTATTGATCTTAATTCGTAATTGATTTTAATTGTGCATTTAACTTCATTTGGATCAAATAATGAAAGATATTTTCACTGGTACAATAATATTCAATGATATGCCTTTTATTTTTCTTGGCATTTTCTAACCCTGGTGTTATACTGAACCAAAATGTTCTACATATCTACCGTCATAACGATAATCCGATCTTTCTTTATTTTTCCATCTATCTATCTATCTATCCCCATCTCCCCATACTCCAATCCATCCACAATACACCAATAAAAAATAAATAAAAACAATATCCACATGAGA
>NW_020869725.1:207284-212284 GCF_003789085.1 Penaeus vannamei | reverse complement strand
TATATATCTATATATCTATCGAAAAATAAAAGAACACATTTCCTGTGTAGAGCCTCACCCAAACCCTTGCCACCTGTTACGACTCACACATATCAGGTCAGCATTCTTCCTTTAACCATAATCCCGACAACTTTAATGACCTCAACTACCTTTCTTTCACCTTTGTCTTCCACTTCTTTTTTTATTCCTTTCTTTGTCCGTTTAACTATCTCTTTTGGTCCCTCGTTTTTTTTCTTTGTGTTACTTGTCATGCCATATTAGTTTCTTTTTTTTCTGAATGTCATTATTCATTTTTGATCAATTCTACTGTAATCTATTTTTATTTTTTACTTGATGATCTTTTTTTGATGTTCAAATTAAGTGCGTTTTTTTTAGCTCGACTTTTTTTTATATTTATTCAGCCGCCTCCTCTACTTCTCTTTCCCACTTCTTTCTTCACTCCTCTTCTCTTCTTCTTCAATCTCTCTCCTCTTCCTTCTCCCTCCTTTTCCCCTTCCCCTCCCACCTCACCTTCCTTCCCCCTCCTCCCTCCTCCCCTCCCTCTTCCCTCTCCCCTCCCTCCTCCTTCCTCCCCTTCCCCACCCGTCCCTTCTCCCCTTCCCTTCTCTCTCCCTCCCCATCCCTCCTCCCTCTCCCCTCCCACGTACGGACAATCATCGCTATCACCATTGCTTACCCATCCTGTCATCAAGTCCCTCCTGCCTCCAATCAACACCTCATTCCATCTCGTGGCCGCCCCGCCTCCCTCTCCTTATCGCCGTCAGCTCCTCCGTCCGGGCGACCGCCGTCTCCGTTCTACCTCCTCCTTTTTTTTCTCTCCAACATTACTCTCGCTGTTTTCTTCTTCTTCTTCGTCTTCTTTGTCAGTAAGTGGATTTTTTTTTGTCAGTTTTTTCTTACGACACGAGCCTCGTTTTTCTTCTCCAACATAGATATCTCTCCTGCTCTTCCTCCAACGTCTTTTGCCTCCAACACTAATCCCGCTCTTTTCATCTAATAGGGTTTCTTTCTCCACCGGAAATGTCGACGCAAGCAGGACGAGCATCCTCTTAATCTCCAACACAGTCATTTCTCCAACTCTTTCTCCAACGTTTTCATATCCATTTCTTCCCCTCTCTTCAGACACCTCCAACCATCTCCTTTCCTTCCTCCGTCAACAGAACTTTCTCCATTTCTTCTTGATTCTCCTCTTCCTCCAACGCTACCCCTTCTCCAACATAATCACTCTCATCACGATGTCCTCCTCCCTCACTTACCCCTCTCCCTCCTCTCTACACTTCTCCTTCTCCATTTCCTCCTCCTTTCCTCCCTTCTCCAACAGAAGCACCCGCCCGACTATCTCCTTCTCCTCTCCCCCACCTCCAACAGAACCACCCGCACTACCATCTCCTCCTCCTTGTCACCCTCCACCCCTCACCTCCCCACCTCCCTCACCCCACCCTCCTACCCCTCACCCCACCTCACCCCTCCCTTCGTCCTACCTGGCTCCCACCCTCAACTCTGACAGTCTGTTGGTTTTCCCCCCAGACGCCCGCAACACGTCAATTTTGGGCCAATTTTCGTCCAAGGGCGGCTCTTTACGTCACTCAGGCCAGAATCAGAGGGAGAGACCGCACATCTCTTCGTCCTTTTTTTTCTCTCTCGTTTTTTTTTTTTTTTTTGTCTCCCTCTCTCTCTCTCTCTCTTTCTTTTTTTTTCTCTCTCTCTCGTTCTTTTTTTTTTCTCTCTTCTCTCGTTCTTCTCTCTCTCTCTCTCGTTCTTTTCTTTTCTTCTCTCTCTCTCTCTCTTTCTTCTCTCTCTCTTTTCTCCATTTTTTTTTCCTGTCGAGTTTTTTTTTGTCTCTCCCCTCTCTCTCTCTCTCTCTCTCCTCTCTCTCTCTTCTCTCCTCCTCTCCCTCTCTCTCTCTCTTCCCCCTCCCCCCTTTTTGTGTCGAGGTTTGCGGTCCACCTTTCGGACTCTCTCGCTGTACTTTTCCCTTCGACTTGATTGGACTTTGCGGACGTCTCAGGCATCTCACTGCTGCCGCGCCGAAGAGATGCTGCTGTTGATGGTTGTACTTCATTAAGGTTAATTACGGTGGCTTTACCTTTGTCCGGTATGTGCGATGTGCTGTGTATGCGCGTGTGTGGTTGGTTTGAATGTGTGTGTGCGTGTGTGTGTGTGTATGGGGGGGGGGTTGAATGTGTGTGTTTTGTGTGTGTGTGGTGTGTGTGTGTGTGTGTGTGTGTGTGTGTGTGTGTTGTGTGTGTGTGTGTGTGTGTGTGTGTGTGTGTGTGTGTGTGGTGTGTGTGTGTGTGTGTGTTTGGAAGAGTTTTGGTCGCTTGGTTAGAATTATTTATGGATTATAATGCGTTAGATAGACAATCGGATACAACTAAATGCATTTTAAAATATTTATGCAAATGTGAAGAAAATAACAAGGACTTATATGGTAAAATATAGCAAAGGAGTTATCTTAAAAAAAAAAAAAAAAGAAAGAAAATAAACACAATATCTCCAAAACGCATAATAAAAAACGCAAACCTATATCCATAGAAAAAGAAAACAGCAAAAATCTTATCCCTTAACCCCCCCCCAAAAAAAAAAAAATACAAACGCAGCAACCCCTTAAAAGACATCCCACCTCCGCCCATCCGAACCGCGTCAAGGAAAGATTTTTTTTTTTAAGGGGAGGGGGGTAGGGGAGAGACAGGGGAGACAGGTGAGCTCCAAGGTTCAAAATGAATTGTTTAGAGGTTCAAATTACCTGGGCAGCGCGGCCACGTTATCTCTCTATTCATCAGCATTCATGAGAGCCCGCGTGAGATTCTTCTCGGAGGTTGGTAGCGCCCGCCGCCCGTCTTGGGGATCTGAGGGTGGGGGCGCTCTCGCTCTCTCTCTCGCTCGTTCGGTCTCTGTCTCTGTCTCTCTCTCTCTCGTTCGGTCTCTGTCTCGGTCTCGCTCTCTCTCTCTCTCGCTCGTTCAGTCTCTGTTTGTCTCTGTCTCGGTCTCTCTCTTCTCTTGATCTCTGTTTGTCTCTGTCTCTATTTCGGTTTCTCTGTCTCGGTCTCTCGTTCTCTCTCTCTCTCGCTGTTTCTTTGTCTCGTGTCTCTTTAGCTCTGTTTCTGTCTCATTCTCATTTTCTCTCTCATTTTTTTTCTCTCTCTCTATCTATCTGTCTCTTCTCTGTCTTTTTTATTTCTTAACTTCTTTATCTCTTTTCCCTCCCTCCCTCACCTTTCCTCGCCACACCCCTTCTCCCATAACCCCTCCCCTCTCTCTCTCTCTCCCCCCTTTCCTCCCACTCCATCCGTCTTTTCCTCCCGCCTCTCCCCCTATCCCTCCCTCTCCATCTCCTTCCTCTCCCTCTCCATCTCCCTCTCTCTCCCTCCGTCTCCTCGTTCACGCAGACAACAGGGAGAGAACCAACGTCTGAATAATAGTATTTATCAAATTAATTGATAACGATGTGACTAATCATGTTATTAAACTTTTATCAGACTTGTGGATTATGTGTCTTGGGGGAAGGGGACAGGGAAGGGGGGAAGGGGAAGGGGGATAGGAAAGGAGTTAGAAAAAGGAGGGAGGGTACGGGTCGATAGGAAGGTGGGATAGAAAGAGAAAAAGAGAAAAGGAAGATAAGAGGAGGGAAGAAGAAAAAGAGGATAGGTGGGGGTATAAAGATGGGAAGAAGAGAGGAAGGATGGAAAGTCAATTGATGAAAAGGAAGAAGAGGCAAGGGGGAATAGAAAGAAGGAAGGGAATGAAGAGGGAAATGGGGAAGGTAAGAAGTAACGAAAGAGAGAAAGAAATGAAAATATAGACAAAATAGAAAAAAGGTAAGAAGAGAAGATAAAAGAAGAGAGGCGAGGAAAAAGAATAAAAGAAAAGAGAAATAGAGAAAAAATAATGGAAGAGAAGGCGCAGCTAAAAAAGGGGGGTAAACGAAAAAATAAAATAAAAAGGAGAGAAAGCAGAGAGGAAAAAGGATAGAACACGGAGGAGAAGGGATAAAACAAGAATAACTGAAAGAAAGAAAAAAAAACGAAGGAGACTGAGATACGGATAAGAAGAAGAAGACCCGAGAAAGTGGAAGACGGGTACCCACGACGCCTGACCGAGGTGGCCCAAATCCCTTCGATAAAACGGCGAGGTAATAACGTATGCACAAAAATGCACTCCATCAAAATGCCTTAATTTATATTTTTCTTCCTTATACCCCACAATCGTTTCCGTTGCGCCGTCTCCGCAACGTAAATTCTTGTACCCTTTTTTAAATTACGAAACGAGGAATGCAGGATGGTGGAAGGGGCGGAAAAGGGTGGAGGGCGGGGGGGAAGGGGGAGACGAATGAGTTAGGGGGTGGAGAAGGATACGGGCGGTAGGGGGGAGGGAAGGGGTTGGAAAAGGATGCGGGGTAAGAGATATACTGAGTGGGAGGGGCTCGTGGAGAGGGGGAGATACAGGAGGGGGGGTTGGAGGAGGATGCCGGAGGTGGGGGGAGGGGAAATACAGGGAGGTAGGGGGCTGGAAGAGAATGCCGGGATGGGGGGTGGTACAGGGAGGGAGGGGTTGGAGGAGGATGCCGAGGTGTGTGTGTGGGGGGGGGGGAGGAAGATACAGGGAAGGAAAAGGGGGTTGAAGAAAAATATTCAGGATTGGGGGGGGGGTCAGGCGTTGGAGAAGGATACCAGGGTAGGACATTCCGGAGAGTGCGTCAGGATGAACGAGCCGACCTTTGGCCACTTGAGACTTTTGACACGTCACCGCGACGCTCGAGCTCAACGGCGGCGTGAAGGATGAACGACGGCGCGGCTCCGTAGGATGTGTGAGTGGACTGACGTTGAAAAGGAAGGAGCGAAGGATGGTTTTGATCTGTGGTTGTCTTTTCGGTAGGATGGGAGTACGCGTGGGTATTTTATCATGAATAAACACTATAGGTCTATATCATTTATAATGTATAGATCTATATCGTTTATAATCTATAGGTCTATATCGTTTATAATCAATTGGTCTATATC
>NW_020869725.1:192284-199784 GCF_003789085.1 Penaeus vannamei | reverse complement strand
GCTCATATTTCCATAACCGCATCAATAACTAATAACAATAACTATCGAACCGAAGTGACAGAATCTCAAGCGGATATCGAAGCACTTACGGTGAGGAATTGGAGGACGACCAACAATCTGATTGGTTCTTCACACCTCTGCTCTGGCTCCGCCCCCATTTCACGCCTCGCGGGTAGATCGGCCAATAGGAAGCCGAGAATTACCTTTATTCACACCTTTGAACATCCCATTCGTCGGGTGCGTCCCCACCTCCTCATCCGGTGGTGCTAACTTGTGTTTTCTCAATTTTTTGTGCTTCGTTCATTGTTGAGTTATGAATGTTTTATTTTTAAATCAAATAACGTTATTATCATCATTGTTGTTGCTTCTATTGCTGATAATATTGTCGCTATTATTGATACCATGCTTTCAGGAGTATTTTGCAGTGTTGGTATTTGTATTTGCATTACCATTTGATTATTATCATTATTATTTGATTAATTATAAGAGTAGTAATGATAATTATATCAATGATGATGATGGTAATAATAAGAATGGCAACAGCTATGATACTACTACTTCTACTACTACTTCTCCTGTCTGTAGAGTTTAGTCTGCAAAAATTATTTGGTTAAATTTTGTCCGCGCAAATGTAGTTCTCGGGTAACTTTCCGCGCACACTTAATTCTTTATTTAAAATTGTCTTCTTTTGATCTTTTCGCGCACTTGTTTCGTCATCCGTCCGCAGATCCATCCGCGCAAATGTAGACAAAAGGATGTTTTCCGCACTTGAAAAAAAGATGTATTCCCGCGCAAGAAAAATATTCTTCAGTCTGCCTACTACTACTATTTGTAATAATGATGATAATAATGAATAATAATAATAATAATAATAATAATAATAATAATAATAATAATAATAATAATAATAATAATAATAATAATAATAATAATAATAATAATAATAATAATAATAATAATAATAATGATTATGATAATAATAATAATAACAATAATAGTACTAATAATATTAATGATAATGATAATAATAATAATTATAATAATAATAATAATAATGATGATAATAATAACAATAAATTGATAACAATGATTATAATGATAATAACAATAATGATGACAATAATGATAACAATGATTATAATGATAATAACAATAATGATGACAATAATGATAACAATGATAATAATAACAATAATGTAAAAAAATAAAAATGATAATGATATTAGTATCAACAACAACAACAACAATAATGATGCTGATGATGATGCTGATACTGATGATGATAATAATAATGGTGATGATGATGATGATAATAATGATGATGATAATGTTAATAACAAGGACAAAATGATAATGATTATAATTATAATACTGATAATAATAGTGATACTAATTAGGATAGCAATAATAATCATTATGATGATAATAATAACAATGATAATCATAATTATCATCATAATAATTATGATAATAATAATGATAATGATAATAACAATAGCAAAAATAAGGAAATCATAATATTAATGATATTAATAACAATTACAATAATAATGATAATACGAATAATAATGATACTACTAATAATAATGATAATGATGATAATAGTAATAATGATAATAGTAATAATAATAATAATAATAATAACAACAACAATAATAATAACAATAATAAGAAGAACAATACTACTACTACTACTAATAATAATAACAATAATGATAATAATAAAAATAAAAATAATAATGATAATGATAATAATATATATTTCCTTAATGATAAAGATAATGATAATTTTTTGAATGATAATGATAATGATAATATTGTGATGATAATAATCACAATATTGATGATTGTAATGGTAGTAGTAGTAATGATGATGATAATGATGATGATGATGTGATGATGATGATAATGATAATAATAATAATGGTAATAATAACGATGATGATGACGATAATAATGATGATAATAATGATGATGATAAAACAAAGATATCAATAACAATATATATGAAAACGATATATGGCGATCACAACCGTAATCATAATCAGAACAACAGTTATAAAGGAAATGTAGACAATACACAAGGATCACTCGATAGAAACACAACTTGGCACACAAAAGACACACCACTTGTAAAAATCCGGATACAGGTGACCGAAACAACCGAAATTGGATATTAATAAGACACGTTTTTTCCTTAGCTTATGAGAGAGAGTCTAAGCAATCCGTTTCCGCCACTCGTGCTTGCGAGCGCCCACTGCCTCTCCCACCATCGGCGTCTGCGTGTAAGAGTCGGATAACACGATCTGTCTCTGCCTTAATCCCTCTACTTGCACGCTCCTCAGGATGTCATTGTCCGGCATTCATTATCCATTTCGCTTTACTTGCAATACTGATATGCGGCTTTGACAGTAGCAAGTGATTCGCTCATTCATAATGAACCCCTGACAGTCCGCGTCTCCGATAGGCGGCAAGGAGGGCCCCTTCATCAACCAGCGGGCGGCGACGATGCATGAATGTCAAAGGTATAGTCTTTAATGCACCATGAATCCTGCGCGTGTGTGTGTGTGTGTGTGTGTGTCCGGTCGCCGTGGTCTGGCAGCCATTTTGTAAATGTCGGTTAAATTATGGTTATTTCTTTTCTTTTTTGGAGGGGGGGGGGGTGGAGGGGAAGGACGGTATCTGGCTTTCAGATCGAGCCCCTTCTTCGTTAGTTGATAGATACCACGTTATTGGGTGTTTCTGCGTTAAGCCTATTCGGGTCCCGGGCGGCGCCGAGGGTTTCGCATTCAGAACCCGTTCCGCGCCAGGTTTAGGCATTTCGGAGATTGGTTATCATCCGTGTTCGCTTCTCGTTTTCGACTCCTTATGTGGAAGATGCCCTTCGCTGACAAGAGCTGCGCGATGCTCCCGCCCTTATCCAGAGAGGGACACTTAGAGGGACTTAACGCCCGGCGAGGGTCTCCGAGTGGCGAGGGCGCGTCAAAGATGTTGGGGGTCGCGGCGTAGGGTTAAAACGTTTGCTCCGAGACGTTACTGATGGCCGGCTGATTGCCCGAGCGGCCGGACCGGGCTATCTCGCTCCCACACCCCGCTTATCGTCCTGTTAGCAAAGTTCGCGCCTGCGCAGATAGCAAAGCGCTCATAACAACGCTCTCTCTCTCCTGCCTTCCTCGTTTTCCCTCTTGTTTATCCGAATTCCTCATCTTGCCTCGCGTGTCCGGAACAAGGCCGGGCTTTCAACGCGCCAGAGTGGCGGTCCTTCGGCTCGCTCGTCCCCTCCAGCCGGCCATTTTCACAAGAGCCATGTGGTTCGCCCGCCATTTTTGTTACCCTTAGTGGCACTGGCAGTGGGTCAGCCGTAAAGCAATAAAAGGGTAATTGTGGGTTCAGACGAAGAGATAAAAACGAAGAGGGGGAGAAAGGGGAAGGGGAGAAGGCGCAAGGGGGAAAGGGGAAGGGGAGGGGGCCATTATAACGCCGGGGCTGCGGTCGCCACCAGCGGATGAGGGAGAGGAGCGAGAGTTCAGAGTCCTGTGCTGGTGATCCACCGAATCGCCGCGGTTGCCAGATGAGCCTTTGGGGAGCGGGGTCGGCGGGCGCTGCTCATCGGCACGTGATGCAAGGATGCCTATGATATCTACGTGATAATGCTCTTTTCGCTCCTGAAGCAAAGATAGTAAGATAAGGTCATCGTCATCTCAATATGAAAGGTCGAGAAGTTCAAATAAAAAATTAACCGACCTCGATAAAAATAAAGAAAAAAATCAGACATAATTGCTTGCCTCGGAGGCTCTGTACACATTCCTGCAATATATCTCACTACAAGCTTAACAACAGTAGCTGCAATGGCCGTTGTATCAAGGTGAGCTTGACCCGGTGGCCTGGGGATCAAGCCGGGGAAAGACGGCGGCCATTTTATCTCGCCGGTTAGCTTCACCTTCACCTTCACGCCTATCTATTTTTAGAAAGAGTATTTTCATTTTCATCTCGGAACATCCTTGCATACTCGCGGTCTGGAAATGCAAGGATATAAATCAGTCCATCACATCCTCCCATCCACAGGCCCCACCGGCACACCCAGCACACAAGCGCCCCCGGGGTTCTTCTCCCTCGACGGAGCTAAAAAGCGACCACCCACCATCCTTCCCCCTCCCCCTCCCCCCACCTCGCCCCTCCCTTATCCCGCCAGATAGCCCTCGGGGAGCAGACTGTGACCGGCCTACCCTGCCATAAAGGAATTATCCTGTTTGCCACACTAATGGAAGCCTCTCATAAAGCACAATGGCGAGCTGTTGGCGCGACCCTGAGCGTGTGTGTTGTGGGCCACTCGCCAGATGGTGCCAGCGTCGGCCTCCTCTTAGCGTATTAGTACCTCCGGAATCGCGAAGTTCGGCGAGCTTCAAACGCAAACGATCTTTTCTGCTGGATTCGCACAGCTCTGTCGAACGGAAATACTTTCTTTTATTTTCCCCCTTCTCGTTTTCTGAATTCGGTTTTATTTTTCCTTTCGACGCTATATAAGAGGACGGTGATGTCTGCCAGCAATAAACGGAGCCCGGGGTGAGGCCTGACATCACAGCCCTCATCTTGTCTCGCGTTGATGCCCGAGCGATATGCCAGGAAGAAGAATAGAAGGTTGTTGTGGTACAGATGAGCCATGGACGTCTGCTGGTGTCTCTGTGTTGTGCATTTATGGCACGTGGCCGCAGATAAGACTAAACAGGTACTTGGTGGTTGTTTACGTATTCATAGGCTATATTCTCGAAATATGAAAAATAGATGGTCGATTTTTATCTTTCTCTATCCTCAAGTGTATTTTTTAGGGTAGACTACGGTAAAGAAAGACATAGAAGTGTACATTTATTCACGTGTAACCATCTGAAGAGCCTGGCGTTTTTAGGTCACGTATAAAAATCGTCGCCGACAGATTTCTCTCTCCCGACAGAAAATAGGCTTTTCCTGGTGGGCCAAAAGGAGCAGGATTCACGGTTGGATTTGGCCAGACCGCGTCTCGGGCCCGAGATGCTTATCTCGCCCCACGGCCGCCGCCGCCGCGATACTAAATCATTCCAGTATGTAAACACGTCACAACTTCCTTAGTGCGACCAATTAATGTCGCAATTCCCGCCTCTCGCAACCTCGCGGCCGGAGGAACCGTTACGGAATTCGATTGGGCGGGCGGATGAATTTATCGAAGGTGGGGGGGTGGGAGAGAGAGAGAGAGAGAGAGAGAAGAGAGAAGAGAAAAAGAGAGAAAAGAGAGACATAGAAGCAGAAAATTCAAGACAACGAGAGATAAAAAAGATAGAGAACGAGAGTAAAAAGAAGAAAGACAAAGAAAGAAAGGGAGAAAGGCAGCGCCAAGAAGTCGCCCCCGAACCCTTGAGTCAACACGACCGAGCCACTCCGGATGTGTGTCTTCCAAGGAGTGTGAAAAGCTCCTCATTTGCGCTCCGGAGACGCCAAGGGGACCCTTTGGGGAACACTCCACATTGTCAACGCTCACTCCCGCCCGGTGAAATATGGCGGCGCCGGTGCCTGGCTTCGCTTGTTGATTTTGGGACGCCTGGCTTTCCTTCGAGGCCTTTCGGTGAGCTCGTTAAACTTTTGAGGGGGGTTGTCCGGGGAAAGAAAAGAATGAATGAAGCTCTTTTGGAGTCCGGAGTGGGGTTGTCCGGGAAAGGACTGTCTGAAGCTTTTTGGAGTCCGGAGGGGTTGTCCGGAGAAAGAATGACTGAAGCTCTTTTTGAAGTCCGAGGAAGGAAAGGAATGTCTGAAGCTCTTTTGAAATCCGGAGCGTTGGGAGGATTGTCCGTAGAAAGGATGTCATGAGGAAATCCTTTTTTTTAAGGGTATTTGGTATGTTGGAAATGTCATTAAGCAAAGAGTAGATATAAATACTTTTGTAAATGTTTAAGCTTTTTTTTTGCGGTAAAAAATAATAAAAGATCAATTGTCGTTGGATTTAGATTTATTCATCTGGCGAGAGAATTCGATTAGCCACAAATATTTCATTCATGGAAATGTGTTTGAGAAAGTCTTCCTCATTACCCAGGCGATTTGTCTTCAGCGAAAATACTTAAGCATGTCATTTAAAGAGGGAAAGTCATCAGGGCGTAAGTGATTATCGAAACACTAATACATTTTTGCAGCAAGATTATTGCATTTTTTTATTTTTCTGAAAATTTATGCAACACTGGCGACCTAAAAGATAAAATCACAAAGCTCACATTACAAAACAATAAAATAAAGTGTCACTTGTCTTTTTTTCTCTTTATAGGCCTATATATACTTTTTTTCTCTCTAGCATGGATATCTCATGATAATCATTTTAAAATTTCTTATCTACTGAAAACAAATCAATATTACGTCCAAATATTTCTCTCTCGCGAAATGAATTACGTATACTCAATAATGAAATAAAAACAATGAAAATGGTAATGATGACGATCACAATCCATCTGAAGTGAAAGTCAAACCTGAATGAACTTCATCATCAAATATCTTCTATCACATTTTAATTCTATTTGTGAATATTATATATAACTTAATTACTTCCCCTTGAGGGCATTTCCCCTCTGTTTTTTTTCTGCCTCTGTCACTCCCTTTCCCTGATTTATTCCCTAAAACTCTATGTCCCCTAAATTTCCTCCCCCCCTCAACCCTATGTCCCCTAAATCTCCCTCCTACAACCCCACGCCCCCTAAATTCCTCCCCCCACAACCCCATCCCCTAAATTCCTCCCCCCCACAACCCCATGGCTTCTAACTCATCCCCCCGCAACCCCATGCCCCCTATATCTCCCTCCTACAACAACCCTCCTTCAAAGAACCTAGAATTTCCCCACATTTTACCTCTACAATTCCAGATTTCATCCTAAAACCCCATTATTCTAATAACCCTCCCTACAACTCCATTTCCTTTCCATTGCGACTTTACTCCATGAACCTCCTACTTTCACAACCCTATCTCCTCGCTCACAACCCCATGCCCCTATAGCCTCCCCTACAACTCCGTGCCCCCATACGCTCCCCTACAACTCCATGCCCCCGTACCTTCCCTATAACCCCATGCCCCCGTAAACCCATACCCCCCTACAACCCCATACAACCCAATGTCCCCTTACCCTTATACCCTCCCTTACAACCCCCCCCGTACCCCCATACCCTCCCCTACAACCCCATACCTCATACCCTCCCCTACAACAACCTACCCCCCCTACAATCCCATACCCCCGTACCCTCTCCTACAACCCCATACCCTGTACCTCCATACCCTCCCCTACAATCCCCTACCCCAAGTGTCGAGCCATGACAGCGTGACGCGAAGTGTTGTCACTAAAAGGGGCGTCACCCCCCACCCTACACTTAGCAGCCTTTTGACACACAGATGTCCCCCTAGATGGCTCTGAGATAGAGGTCGCACCCCTCTCCCCTTCCTCTTGCTCTCTTTCTTTCTTTTTTTTTTTATTCTTTCTTTTTTCTCTTTTTCCATCTT
>NW_020869725.1:177284-179784 GCF_003789085.1 Penaeus vannamei | reverse complement strand
TGTTAGAATGTCTAACATTCTAACAGCTATATTTTTTCTTATCATTTTCTCGGTCTGTGCTCGTTATACACACACACACACACACACACACACACACACACACACACACACAAACACACAACACACACACACACACATACACACACACACACACACATACATACATACATACATATATATATATATATATATATATATATATATATATATATATATTATATGTAATATGTATGTATGTATATGTATGTATGTATGTATGTATGTATATATGTATATATGTATATATGTATGTATTATATATGTATATATGCATGTATGTGTATGTGTGTGTTATTTATAAAAAGCAATTAACCTGTTACATTAAAAAATATATATCTACATCCTGTTTCTTTATAGTTTATATAAAGATTATTTTATATTTTCTCTTCAGACATAATTCTGTGTCTGAAACAAAGATAAACCTGCAATATAACTATACAAACAGCAAAAAGATTTTTATTATGAATAACTATATATCTGAACAATAAATTCTTTCGTAGGAATAACTCGCAACAAATTGCAAATAAAAAGAAGGGAAGGACAAGAAAACACAAGAATATAACGAAAGCCTTTTCGCTGTATTTTCCTGAAGGTACAGTATAGCGAAAAGACCTTGCTGTCATTGTTTTCAAGAACTTCCCTTCGTTATTTCATCCACAATAGATACGGTATAAAAAGAATAATTACCTCTTCTTGTAGATAAAATATTTTAGGTTCGTGGTACACAATCGGCCGGTTTGTTAAAATTGTGCCAGGCCCGACCCAATGAATATTCGTATAAACAGACATCTATATACACAGAAATAAATGCATATCTATCGATCTATCAAATATATATACATTTATTTTTTTATCTGCACGGTAGATATGCATGTCTAGACTGATAGATATGCATATATTTCTGTGTATGTGCATGTCTGTGTAATGAAAGTCTATTAATTTTAACAAACCGGCCGAATATCACACAAAAAAAAAGCAATAAACGTCGATAAAACAAAGAACAAGAAGCTTAAACGACTTAATGTTTAAGTTGTTCACCGCCTTTACGACATGGCCAATTAAAAACCCAAGCTCAGGCGACCGGGCACAGACATCTGACATTGCTCCCTCGCGTCAGGAAGTCTATGCCCGGTCGTCCGTCAGCAGACGTGTCCTCATTTCCTGACCTTTTTTGCATAGGTCAGCCCGATAATCATGTCTGTGCCTCATCCTTTCCCCTCTTCTTACAGCTTCCCCCCGGAACTTGTCTCTCCCCTCAGGTCACTCGTGTGGTCAAGTGATCCCTGGGTATAGACAGTGGGTATCGGGTATCGTGTCTGCTTGACAGGACAATAACTTCTGGTAAGGGATGAGGGTGGGGAGGGTGGGTAGGGGGGATGGGGAAGGGGGTAGGGGAGGGGCAGGTAGAGGGAGTGTATAGAGGGAAGAGGGAGAGAAGTGGGGGAAGGAGGAAGGGGTGTTCGTATGGGGAGAGGAGTGGGGGAAGAGGAGAGTTCATATGGGAAATGGGGAGGGAGATGGGAGGAGAGGGATAGAAGGATACGGAAGGGGAGATAAGGGGGATAGGAGATAGGGAGAAGGTTGGATGGGGAGGGAGACGAGGAGGAGATAGAAGAGGAATAGGGGAAGGAGAGGCAGATGAAGGAAGAGGAGGAAAAAGGAGAAAGAGAGAAAAAAAAGAGGGAGAGGAGGGAGTAGTGATGGAGGAACAGGTGGAAGAGGCAGAGAAGAAATGAAAGAGAGGGGGAGGGGGTAGAGAAAGGGGAGGGAGATTGAGAACGAGGATAAGACGAAAGAAAAGAAAATGGGGAGGGTAAAGCAAAGAGAAGAAGAAAAGGAGGATGAGGAAGACGAAGAAAGAGAGACGGAAGAAGGGGGCAAGGGAGAATGAAGAAAGGGGGGAAGAGAGAGGAATGCAAAGGTCAAGGGTCAGGTTGGGTCATCAGTCACTTGTCTTCGGCTCTCCGTTCTTCCGTCTTCGCCTTCTCCCTCCTTCGTAAGGTGTCCCTCGGGCGAGCGCGTGCCACGGTGCTATTTTGGGATAGAAAGGGAAGAGGTGAGAAGAAGAAAATCTAATAAAACGGTGGATAATTTAGGAAATATTATAACTTGAGGAAGATGTTGAATAGAATAAATTTCTGACATACGAAAAAATAACTGACACAAAAAAGAGGAAGTTAAAAGTAAGATGTTAGAGGAAATGAATATACACACAGACATACACAGACAAACATATCTGAACACACACACACACACACACACACACACGCACACACACGTCCACTCGCACACACACATCCACCCTGATATGAATAAATAAAGGTTACATGTCAGTTACATTTCCCTTCAACATTTCCCTCTGGTGCTTTCAAATTTTATTTCCCCTTTTTACATAAACAGAATCGTATCCTCCTTCCCATAATAGAATTAAGAAATAAATTCTTTAACCACGAGTATTTCC
>NW_020869725.1:172284-174784 GCF_003789085.1 Penaeus vannamei | reverse complement strand
GGTTCACGCTACTCGACCTCTGTTCATGTTCATCATATGGACGAACAGGTGTGGTTCTCATCCTCGCGTGAAACCTCCGTAGCAAAGGAGGTTCTACTAAAACATCCTACGAAGCATCACTCCCAACCCTACACGAATCCCCTTATGACGGGATCCAGCAGCAGGAACCATCCCTAGAAGGATACCACTCCGAAGGCTATATCATCCTGGGGTGGGGGGGGGGGCGAACGATCCTTCTTGGCGCCTCCTTATCGTCGTTAGCGATAGCGCTCTTCTGGAAATCTCCCTGGTGAGGTATTATGCGATAAGGGCTTGATAAGGGGCCGAGGACACTGGCCTACCGACACCCTTGGATATAATCACGCACCTGAGATGCTTTGAGTCATTCCCTATTTTGAAGGAGTGAGCTAAGGTGTAAATTTCTTTTCGGTTTGAATCTGGTAATTTGTAATATGAACATGAATTGACAATAAGCTTGAATACAGAGACAATGGAAAAGTTTTTTTTCTTTTTTCATCTAAGTACTCCTTATGCGAAATGCCTTAGATGTCTTAAGATATGAATTGACTAGCAGAACTGGACTTTCTAAGAATAAAGATATTGTATTTGAAATTGTTAGGAATATTGTATCTCGACTTAAATTAAACCATTCTCCTCAAATGAGCATGACGTCAGGCTATCCAGTGCCTTACTAACAAGATGTACAGCTAGTTCATCAAATACTCGAAGAACAGATTGAAGAACACTGAGTGACCAAAGAGCCTACAGAACTATTGCAATACCAGGATATCCTTATCTAATATCGAGCGCAACTCTGATCATAGCGATCGATCTATCCAGCTCCCACTAGACGTTACAGGAGTCTCATGAGGCGAGGTCCGGGTCACCTGTTGTAATTAGCGAGTCACCGGTGTGATGTCTATCTCCCGTATCTCCAGTCGGCACCACCAAAGCCCCTGATACCGGCCTGATCGGGAACGAAATTATCGCCGTTATCAGTCAATCATCATGCGAGAAGAACAGCCCAAAGGATCCGCCGCCGACCGCCACCGTCGCCCCAAAACAAGCTGTTGCAATCGGCTCTCTGATAACGCTGAGAACTTTTTTTTTTACTTATTTTTCTTTTCTTTTTTTCCTCTTTTTAGTTTTTTTTTCTTATTGATTTATCTGTTCAAAGCCGTGGATGAGAGGGTGAGTCACGGCCGGCTCTCCAGCTACTACAAGGTCCTCTTCAGCTGCTGCGAGTGACTCATGGGCGGGCGTCTGCCTTGCACCTGCTGTGCTTGCGTGTGTCTGCGTGTCGGAGTCTATGCCTACGGGGAGCGGTTCTCTCTCTCTCTCTCTCTCTCTCTCTCTCTCTCTCTCTCTCTCTCTCTCTCTCTCTCTCTCTCTCTCTCTCTCTCTCTCTCTCTCTCTCTCTCTCTCTCTCTCTCTTCTGTATCTATTTGTGTGTGTGTGTGTGTGTGCGTGCATGTGTGGCTGTGTATTTGTAATTATGAATGAAATGAAGGAACAAATTAATATAGTCATAATCATAGGAAAATGACATTTAGCATTTCGAAAGCACACAGACGCAAACAATAGACCAAAATATGATTTACAGATAACTGCCTTTCGTACAATAACATAAATCATTTACACACTCGCAAAGATTTACGATCCCATGTTTACGTTTTTGATTGTACAAGATAGATGCGCATTAAGATAACACAACACTTTCACCTGCGTTGATAACATAGACAAAGATAACATCAAGGGCAGAGAATGTAACTTGGGATTATTACACTATATCTAAAGAAAGGAAAAGAAAAATGAGGAATACTTACACGGGAAAATAAATTAGTTTCCCCAATTTATGCAAAGTGAAGGAGGAATCAGGGAGATTTATGATGAAATTTATTAAAAATAAAAAAAAGAATCAGAGCGAGATATCAAATTTGCAGATGGATTATAAACAGATTTGCGATAAATTAGTTCTTTTATTAATATAAACATTATTATTATTATTGACATCAACACAAAAAGAACCAACATCAAAATACATTAATGTCGGAATGTGAACCTGTCAGATACGCAAAAGAAGTGATTGATGTTGACACTTAACTCTCAAAAAACGAATATTTGATGTAGTGCAGCGATTGTAACTGACATTTTAAGATACGGAATCAATCTCGTAGAATTTTAAGAATGCCTTTGAAGTGGTATATCCTGATACGTGCTGTCCAATTAAATTGATTGGATATACGGTCATTATTTGTTTAACACTGCACATTAAAGAAGGTAAAGTGCATTTACCATATATTAAAAGAAGCAAGTGTATGTACCATATACTTTCTCACATTATGGAAATTAAAAAGAAATAATAATAATTCATACACCACCCGTAATAAGAAGGGTCTAAGCATAAGTCCTCGGGCACCATCTGGAGAGAGAGAGAGAGAGAGAGAGAGAGAGAGAGAGAGAGAGAGAGAGAGAGAGAGAGAGAGAGAGAGAGAGAGAG
>NW_020869725.1:164784-167284 GCF_003789085.1 Penaeus vannamei | reverse complement strand
ACACACACACACACACATACATGTATCTATGTGTGTGTGTGTGTGTGTGTGTGTGTGTGTGTGTGTGTGTGTGTGTGTGTGTGTGTGTGTGTGTGTGTGTGTGTGTGTGTGTGTGTGTACGTGTGTACGTGTACGTGTGTATGTGCGTAAGTGTGTGCTTTCGAGATCATAAAGTTTTTACCGATTAAAAGATATGTGAATAATGTAAGCACAAAGGCACAGCACTTCAGGCATGTGGAACTTATGTTTAATAGATAACCCTCTACATAAATAGAAGCACAGCAGGTTTAGATAAAAAGTTTTGGCATCTCATCTGGCCTTTTCCAGGGTATGTAAACCGTTCTGCAAGTAAATCTTATTCAATCCATCACTTTTTGTTTCCAATAAACTAAATTGTTGAGGATGTTTAATAAAAAAACGAGAAGAGAAGAGAGAGAGAGAGAGAGAGAGAGAGAGAGAGAGGAGAGAGAGAGAGAGAGAGAGAGAGAGAGAGAGGAGAGAGAGAGAGGAGAGAGAAGAGAGAGAGAGAGAGAAGAGAGAGAGAGAGAGAGAGAGAGAGAGAGAGAGAGAGAGAGAGAGAGAGACAGAGAGACAGACAGACAGACAGACAGATGGACAGAGAAATAAAGAGAGAGTCAGACAAACAGAGAAAGAAAGTCAGACAAACAGACAGACAGTACGACAAAGAAAAAGAAAGGAATATCTAAACGAACAGCACGTGTGTATGCGTGGGGCGTATGCGCGCGTCCCACATAGACCAACATGACCGAGATAAAAAAAAAAAAAAAAAAAAAAATCCAGGAGCATCAGCGTGAGAACCTCGACGAGATGAGACGCTCTGGAGATTCCTAACCTCGCCGCTATCTGTCTTTATCGTCCTCCTCCTCTTATCTCTATCTCCGTGAAGAGCCTCGATGCTACTTCATCCGATACGCTTTTTGTCGATAAGATCCTCAACGGGTGATGGCGATGCTTGGGGTTGAGATTATCCTATCTTCGAATCCTTGTCTATCTTCTTTCTCTCTTTTTTATTGCGGGGAAGGAGAAGGGGGCGGTTCCCCCTATCCATTTCCCCCGCCCCCTTTAGTCTCCCCGCACCCTTTTTTTTACTTTTTTAAGGGAGGGAAGGAGCCCCCCCTCCCTCTTCCATCCCTCCCCCCTCCTTTACTATCCCTTCGCCCTATTTTTTTTACTATTTTAAAGGGGAGAAGGAGAAAGGGGGAGGGGCTATACCTACTCCCACCCCATTTTTTTTCTTCTTTTTTTCTCTCTCTCTGTCTTTGTTTCTCGCGATAAGATTTGGAGTCTTAAGGTGCTATTGTTAGCGATGATCTCATAATAGGTTGCTTGGCGTAGCAGGTGTAGCTAGCTGGTGCTTCAAGGGCTCAAGGGATGAGTCAGTCGGTGCGTGGATTACCTTCTTTGGCGGTAATTCTTAGGCGGGCTTTGCCATTGTCTTCGTTGTTGTTTTTGTTTTTTGTTGCTGTTGTTGTTGGTGTAGTTGTTGTTATTGCTGTTGCTGCTGTTGTTGTTTTCATTTTTGCTGTTGTTGTTGTTGTTATCATTGCTGTCACTTCTGCTGATGTTGCTGTAATTATTAGTATTAGTATCATTATTCATAGTATCATTATTGTTTCTGATATTATCATTATTACTGTCATCATTATCCTAATCTTTTTCATCGCCATTATCCTTACATTTTCATCACCGTTATTACCATTATTATTCTTGTGATCTTCATCATCATAATCATCATAATCATTATTATCATTATCATCATGATAATTATTATTTCATTTTTATAATTAGTAGTTGAAGTAAAAATACTAGTGGTAGTACTAGCAGTAGTAACAATAGTAGTACTATCATCATTACCACGATCATTAGTATTATCATCATCATTATCATCCTCAACACCATTATTATTACCATAATTTTGTCTTTATTGCTATCATAGTCTCTATTATCACCATTCATAGCATTAACAATTTCTACATTAGAGTACTGCATGATATTTGTTAATTTTACATATGTACATACACCCATGATTACACATGTCAAAGCCTTGCTCGTTAAACGTCTCATAACAAGTGTGAATTATAGTGAATTAACCTTCAGTTACCTTCATGAATTGCCAACAACTTGTTGCACCCTGATTTGCCAACAGTGAAGTTACCGTCGTCACACCCCTAGCGAATTTAATTGCCCCCATTGTTTACCACACACCCCAGTGAAGTTACCATTGACAGTGTTACCATTGCCACACCCACAGTGAAGTTACCATTGTCACAACCCTAGTGAAGTTACCATTGTCACAACCCCAGTGAAGTTACCATTGAAGTTACCATTGTCACACCCACAGTGAAGTTACCATTGTCACACCCACAGTGAAGTTACCATTGTCACACCCACAGTGAAGTAACCCACCTGTGACTTATCGTGTGAAGCCGCCGTCTACCCTTAGGTCTTAGGCTTAGACCTTTAGGCGTAACACCGCACA
>NW_020869725.1:152284-157284 GCF_003789085.1 Penaeus vannamei | reverse complement strand
CACACGAACCCCCGCTGTGAGGGGATTTTGTGGGAAGAGAGAGGGGGCGAGAGGAGGGGGTGGGGGTGGGGTGGGTAAGGCAAGGGATGGATGCGTAGACGGAGGTAGAGACAGGAGAGGGAAGAAGAGACAAATAGATAGATAGAGAGATGGGTAGGTGTGCGTATATATGTACTCACACACACATATATGTGTGTATAT
This sequence comes from Penaeus vannamei, assembly GCF_003789085.1. Lineage (NCBI taxonomy): Eukaryota > Metazoa > Arthropoda > Malacostraca > Decapoda > Penaeidae > Penaeus > Penaeus vannamei. Next base: position 157,083 of record NW_020869725.1, on the reverse strand, counting down.
ATGTGTGTGAGTGTGTGTGTGTGTGTGTGTTTGTATAGATGTCTGATCTATTTCGCATATATTCCGTTTGTACGATTCTCTGAATGCGTAAAGCATACATTAAGATCAACATATACTCGTCGCTCATCTTTTAAATGAGAAACGGAATCCGTTTCCTTTCCGATAAACTGCAGCTCGTTCAGCATTGTTGAAAAGCATAGTACAACAGACCTACATGCTACGTCTTATCCTAGAAGCCTCATCCACTCCGTCCCTCGTGGCCTTACACCTGAAACACTTTCTCTGCCCTTCCCTCGAACCTCACGAGTCGAGGGGCGGGAGCGGGAGACAGGAACCCCCCGCTGACGGTACAAGAGAGAGCGGGAGCCTCGTCAGCGCGGGTACAAGAGGCTAGCTAAAAGGGCAGTTCTCCTTCGCCATTGTCAACAGGCGCTAATATGGCGGCGCCCAGCCACGCTCTGTAATGGATAGGCCAAGGCGGGATTATTGGAAGAGGCGCGTCATTTTGTGAATGGGTTTTGCGGTCTCCTGTCTCGTGCTAAGCGGCGGGGGGGGGGGGTGATTTGCTTTTGTTCCGTTGTTCAGGGAAGAACAGCGCGAATCCCGCATTTCTTCCCGATGTTATGGTGTTGTGCTGGGACTCTGATCTTTGAGAAATATATTTTATTTGAGGATATTTTTTGTTTTCATTATGGTTTCATAATTGGGAGAATTATAGTCCGAATGTTAAATATCATGAAACTTGAAGAAAGAAGTTCGGACACAGTTGTGTGTGTTTTTTTTTTCTTAATAGAAATGCACATAATTTCAACCTTGGAGAAATAAGAACACATTTATTTCGCCTCTAGTCTGGAAGCTCTTTGCTCTCCAACGAATCCCGCAGCGAAGTTACATCTAGTGATCGATATATCAGTTTCCGTTAGCCTTTCACTTTTCGCCGGCGCCAATCACGCGTCATCTAGAATTCTAGGTGACAAGCCCGACGACAAGCACCGTGGGAGCAGCTCGAGGGAGGCACCATGTTGGGAGCTTAAGACGCGGTGCTGTGGTCTAGATCTTCTTGTTTGTCACTAAGGCTCGAAATGTACTTCTGCCTGTGTAAACTTGACTTTTTTATATATATGTGAATTTTAGTTTTGTGTTTTAGCGTTGGGAAAATGATGTGATTTTGGTTTCTCCCGCAGGCTGTCTAATACGCTTACCTAACCTAACCGTATCTTCTTTGTTTTCATTTTTATACATTTATATTTCCTTAATCCTACTCATACTTACCATTTGCAATTAATTTGTCAACTTGCTGCAACATAAATCAGTCAGATATAACCAGACCAGGAAATTTACCACTATTCCTCCCACGACTCATCACCCACATGTGCAACACTAGGGCTTCGTAAGTTCCTCTGCTTCTTCCGGTGGTGGAATCCGTATTGATCCCTGACCCAGAGGCCTACCCATTCGTTTCTCTGTCTGTGATCGCTTGGCCCTAGCAGCACTCATTTCCAGCACCGGGGGTCCTTCCATGAGTGTTTCAGATGCGATGGGGAGTACGGTTCTCCCTAAATGGCGATGAGAGTGTAATCCGACAATTAAGATAAAACAATTACAAGTCCGTAAGCAAGTGATCTGTGGTTTATGGCCTTGTAGAATCGTCATAAGACCCGCCAACCCAAAGAACTTAGAGCCACGGCACAACAGCGGGGGGCGTGCTCTCCTTTCCACGAAGCAATCCTCAGCCCCGTGATGGGATCATGTCGCGTCGGTCCTCCACCCCGCCCCAGGGCGAAACCATGCTCGCCCAGCCTGTGCCGATCCGAAACGGTCACAACAACATTATAGGAGTCGGTTGCGATACTGCATCAAATTCAACGCTGCAGAGCTCGGCCATGACATGGCAGCCCCCGACATCCAGATATCCCAGTACGCGAATAACACCAACCAGCAAACAGCTCCTCCCAAGCTCCTACGCACTAATCGGTCATTACTGAACACCTACGTCGACCCAAGATGGATGGAAAATTGTTATACATCTTCAAGATGTCCTATCTCCAGTCATCGCAACCAACCACATCAAGGTGACAACTTTACAAGTAAACAATGCAAAGTTGGCAGATACCAAGGCCACGCTTCACTTACGACGAGATTAAGAAACATCTGCCGTGAAGACTACAACCAGAATAGAAACAGCACATCTTCAATCAACACTCCTCCTTGATACCTCGCTTCTAGCTGACAGATACTGATCCTGCGCACCAGTGCCTGAACGATCCATCGTCGGCCCACGACCCAACCAGCCAAGTCCATAAAGGGTACAAAAGCGCCTCAGGAACCATGATAGCCACAGAGCAGAGTCGATGCAGGAAGAAATTGCCATAAAAAAATCCTCACTCTTTGCCACACGCGCATGTACTGCTCTCAAGGTCAACCACAATAGCGCGTAGATTGCCCCGCCACACTAAGACACATTCACGGTCAGGGCCGCGGTTCCCAATTTAGAATTCCGAAAGGAAAGATTAAGCGGTCCCCTTATGGCATGGAGACGACAATGGAACAAAAAGATGGAAGCAGATGTGCGACAAGTCCGCGAGCTTAAGCAAACCCTTATGAGCTGACAGTTGATATTATTTTCTGAGCCTTCTCAAATATAGGTTAATTAAACTGTGAGATGGAAAAGAGCATTAGTCACGGATGGTCTGACAGAGGTGGGAAAAGAAGGAGAGAATATAGTGAAGGAGGAGGAGATGACGGAGTGAGGCATTGGATGGAAGTGTGTTTGGGTGAAGAGGAGCTTCTTCGCTATTTCAGTAAGGGATGGCTGATGGTGCTACTAATTAATAGAACAATGCGCATAAAACTGAGATAGGTGTTGGTTTGTTAGCGTAGATCTCATTGTCGAGATAGGACTGGGGGAGGAAGGGAGGAATGCATACTCGAGAATAAAGGAAAGAAGAAGTGAGTGGATTTGGGTGCTTAGTGTTGCTCTTTACCAGTTATATGAGAAACTATGTGGCGCGAACAGCGGGTGGAGCTCGTCCCTTCAACGGGTGAAAACGAGAGGAACGGTAACGATTCGAGTCAACCCAAGTCGCGATACTTTTAATTTGGCTTTTCAAGTAACGTTCTGTCACGCTTGTACGATCGGTATCTGTTGTGTGGATTAATTAGGCATTCAGAATCATCTGTTCTACTTATTATTGTTCTTTGGTTATTATGGCTTTATTACAATGGACCTAGGTCTTACTCCAGCCTGGCGTGTATTGATGAAGTGGACAAATTTTCAAATGATTTGAGTAGACGGGGCACGAATAGTAAGAATGTGTGAGATAATCTCTGATTAAATTGATATATTCATCATGCATCCTTATTTGCAAACCGTAGGGCGTATCTCACCACGAAATTCATCAATATGTCATAACATCTGCTGTCCAGAAGTGGAAAATGGGTACGATTTAGGACTTTTAAATGGGATGAAGCGCCGACTACGGGGGCACAGAGCGAGGGGAAAGATCATTTCACTCACAGTCAGAGTGTCTCCGCAAGCTGTCACACCTGATCTGATAGAACTCTTCGACTAATCGGCAACGCAACCCAGGTGTTCCTTTAAGGAAAGGTGTCGGCGCCCGCTTAAATTCAAAATCTAGGTGGATATTTCCCCTCTCGTAGTCATGGGAAACCTCACTCCCGACAACGATGACCAGGGAGTTTTTGCCTGTAAATGGGCGTCCATTGGGGTATAAACGAAGTAGAGAAAGGCCGAAGGAGATTAGACGACAAGAAGGAGAGGATACAGAGGGTGAAGAGATGGGGAGCAGCGACGAAAGATGCAGGTGGCGGAAGGGGCCAGGAGAGGTAACAAGAGAGAGGGAGAAGGGGAGAAGGCAGAGAGAGAGTCGAGGCGGTGTATGGAAAGAGAAGAAAAGATGATAGAGAGACGGCGACAGAGGAACGAAAACAGGGGCGGGGGGCGAAGGTAAGAGACAGAGAGCAGAGAGAGAGGGAGAGAGAGTGAGTAACCCACAGCAGGCCCGGAGAGGTCTTTCGCTCTCACTCCTCTCTCCTTGGCTTACTTCCTCTCCTCCTCCTGCCCCTTACTACCCCTTTCTTCCTCCTCATCCCCGGTGGGAGAGGGGGGGGGGGGGGTCCTACCATGTGGCGATCCAGCAAACTCTTCTTCTCCCTCCAAGCCTCCCGCCCGCTACACCTCTTTTGTGTTTCCCCCACATCCTCCGCGCCTCCCACCTCCTCCTCGCTCGCGCCTCGCAGCCCACCACTGCCCACTCTCCCTCCCTCCTCTCTCCGCACCTGTGCTCCGAACATACTCTCGGTCTCCCTCCACCGTCGCCCGCGAGGGAAGGGGGGGAGGGGGGGGACGGGAGGGGCGGGGATGTTGAGAGGGGCCCTTCGGCGAGCTTAGCCACCTCTTGTGTTTCCCCACCCGCCTTCCCGCCTGGAATGATCCCACCTCCCCCACTCCAGTCCGCCCTGCGCACCTCCCAAACGCTCCTCCACCGCGCCACTCACCCCCACCTCGCCATCCCCCTTCCTCCCCACCCTCCCCGCGTCCCACCTCCTCCTCCTCCACCTCCTCCCCACCACCCCCACCTCCCCCTCCCACTTCCTCCTCCCAACCACCACCTCCCCCACCTCCTCCTCCAGCGAGCGGCGGGTCTCTCTCTCCCGGCACCAGCTTAGCCGAACACTAAGCCCGGTATCTCCCTGCCATCTTAATTAGATTCCCCAGTAGCGCCGGTCTACTGGGGGGGGGGGTCGATTCATGACCGACCTCTCCTGTGGTAATGCAA
>NW_020869725.1:132284-142284 GCF_003789085.1 Penaeus vannamei | reverse complement strand
TATATTATACCGTATCATTATAGTCATTATTTGATATATATGTAATCTTGCCCTGTTACAGAGTCTATTGCTTCTAAAGATCAACATTAAGCAAAATATTTCACACTATATTAGGGTAAAACGCTGTATTTATAAGAATATTTATACACGGTACATTTTTATAGATTCATTACATTTCTAAGTAACAACGGGTATTAGTTTACGTAAGTAATTAACATCTCATAATTATCCTTGTTATCACAGAGGCAATTCCCTCCTCTGTTTACATAGAGCGTAGTGTATAATAAGCTGGGTACTCAGCTGTCATTCACTACGAGGTCACATTAGGTCATCGCTCTCTTCAACAACAGAAGAACAAACTCCTAATTATGAACATACAAATACAAACTCTAAATCACAGATATAAATTACAAAAAAGCAAAAAACAATATTTCAACTTGTAAACTAAAACATACGTAAATGCAGGTGGGAAAATATATATAAAAAAGTGTGCAAAGGGGAGGAGGTGTCACATGGAGGTGTGAACTCCGCCCCGGCGCCAGAGACGACAAACAACCCCGCCCCGTCTGCTCCGGATGGCACACGACGGCGGGGTAGGCCTATGTGTGTTTTGTTACGTGGTGTGTTGTTATAGGTCAACATAGGTCTATGTGTGTTTTTATTACGTTTTTATTGCCCTGGGTCAGCAATGGTTTACGTTTCTGATGAGGAATTTTGCTTTGAGGCAACATAAACCTACTTTGATACATGGAACTTTGCTTTAGGGCAGTATAGGCCTAGCTATATTTTGTTACACTGTGCTTTGTTAGTGTTTTGTTTCGGGTCAGAAATAGGCTTATATGTTTTTGTTACGATGGTCGAGTGTGTATCACATTTCCGTGTGTGAATAAGTGTATTTTTTCGTATTTTGTAATATTTTTGAAGTTGATATTGAAGCCGATTTAGTGCGGGACATCTTCGCAAAATCTGAATACATATTGCGTCGATTAGACTGATTGATAGAAATAGATATCCTAGGCTTTCTTCCTCTCGGGTAACCCACCATGTTTCCTAAATAAAACAAACAAACCTTTATGTGATTAACGTTAATCCAGCGAATTAAGCCCTTAAGCAAACAAAGGTACATTACACATAATAAAATCCGGTATAATCCTTGAACAATCGGTGGCCTCCTTGACCTGACTGATGTAATTGGAGTGACCCAGTCTGACCTCTCAAGCGGAGTAGGAGGTCATTATCATTGTGGATTTTAGACCCTTGGGTGTTGGTGTTTGTTTAAGGGTCGCTATCTGATGCACCGGCGTCTGTCTTTGTATGTTTTGTATGATCAAGACCTCTTTGTCTGTGGTGATGGGTTTCGGATGAGTCTTCTTTGTAGCTTATTGGCGACTGTGTTCGGGCGTCTTCTTCGTGACTTCGCATGGGTTATTTTTCATGGTAGAAATGAATATTGTATTTCTATTACTATCGTCTGGTTTATCATTTCGGTTTGCAAATGCGATATTCGAGTGATTGAAAAGGTGTTTAAAAGTATTCGTAGTAGAATCTTTTGTTAACTCTATACGACAGCGTTGCCTGACCTTTCTTGACCCTAGCTGTCTCACCCGTCTCCCTCACTCAGCGTACGCATATGACGTCATCGTTATCATTAGCGAAGTAAGCGCTTAAAGATGATTATCAAACCTGTAATACCAAATCGCAACGTAATGACGGTAGAACTATAGAATCCATTAGCACAGAGCAGTCCCCTTCCCTTACCAAATACCACGTACACGCGCGGGTCTATTACCTGCTCGAGTCCTGAACTACGATTTATGACAGGCCATTTCTATGTCGCAACGCTATTTCCTCTCTCTCTCTGCCCCCTGCATGTTATTACTTCGCGGTGATTTCAACCTTGCATCATCTGTATGCCCGGACGCCATAGGGCCATTACCCACATGGGCTCACACCTGCCCGAGCCCTCTTCTCGCTCAACCCTCGATCGCCCGGGTATTAGTTAGTGCTGTTTCGCCAGCTGTCCGCCATTAGTTACCGATCGGCTTCGGGTCTGTGATGCCTTTGTCCTTTGATGTTCTTTGGTTTCGTCGTTCTATCTGGCGTGTTTTGGACTCGTAGGGTGCTGGGAGTCTGAAGTTGTAGGGTGTGTGGGTCTAGATGTTGATTTTAGAATAGGTCGTTTGAATTATGTCGTGAGGGCCTGTGAGGAGGGGTTGTGCGTGCGTCTGAGATTTCCTATTATGATTTTTAATTGAACTAAATCTTTAATTGAACTAAATCAGTTGCTTGGCGTAGATAATTCTTGCAAGATACGTTGTGTTGAGGTAAATGAGTTCGATTTCCTTTGCAAAGATGATCAAGAAAAAAACAACTAAAGATTATGAAAAAAATGATCCGAGTAAACCCGACTAACCTTCAAACCAGAACTGTAAAAATATAAAGAAACCAAAACCAAAATTAAATATACCAACATAGTAACACTCGATTCCAAAACCTGAATGGAGATTCCCCCAACATAAACACAAACAAAACTCATATCAATATACATTTTTTTTTATTAAGATCCTTTAGGTGTTCCTCTCCGCCAGCTTGCTACTCGTCCCTCGGTCTCGGCAGACGGGGCGGGGCAGCGTCTCGACTCCCGGGCCAGGGGTGTCACCTCCTCTCCCAGCCTCTCCTCCTTCACTGCTCTCTCGCCTCCCCCTTTCTTACATTTCACAACCCATTTACCATCTTTATTCTCTCTTCTACCTATATTCTCCTATTTTCTCCAGTCTGAACTTGTATACAGGTTATCGTAGCGGCTGGACATCTTGGCTGGGGGGGCGGGGCGTTCGGACAGACGGGGCGGAGCACTGTCTGGATGACCCGCTGTGCCGTCAGGTCGCCGCTGCCTCCACCTGCATCAACCTGATTCATCGTGCACGGGCCTTAATTGATCTTCTTTTCCGCTTTATTGATTAACATGGTTGGTTCTTTTTTTTCGTGTGATTAAATGAAGCATGAATGAATGTTAGTTTTTGACCAGTTGGTTCCTATGAGGGTACGGGGTCATGGAATATATTTTTGACCTTGTAAGAAACGGTATTTGTGTCACTTCCTGGATGCGCCTTTGCACATTGATTCTAGCATTTTAGAATTCCACGTTCAAAACAATCATAAAGAATAGCCTGAACTGTGAACTAAAATTTATTTAATACTGGCATCTTCACTGATAAAAAATAGCATAGTAAAAAAAAATAGAAACATTCGTTGTGCTGAAGATATTCTTTACATCTTCCGAGATCCATCCGTTCACCTCCTCACAGTTGAAAATATGTTTGCTCTCATACAATAACTCTTTCGTAAACGGCTTTGTTATACTTCACTGTAACAAGGCGGCCACCATTCCCATCAGCCAAAACAAAGAAAGATAATGCATTGGCTGAATAAAAGTCACAGTTCATCAAGCTCACTTCGGGTCTTCAGACATCGCCGAGAGGATCATGGCCACGAGGTCATTTGCATATATCGATCATTTGCATGCCATTAATTATCCGGACCAGGATGCGAAGCCGCCGGAAAACAGGACGCCAGGAACGGTTCTTGGCAACAGAGGGGATCTTTTAACTGTTGTCGAGACCGGAAACAAACGCACGAAGGAGAGGGTCGATCTATTTCGACTTTCAAATTCATTCGCGTTGTCTTATACTTAATTAATCGGAGATAAAATTTCTCGGGGAAATTTTTGGAGGGAGACGGGTAAAGATTACGCCGATAGGGACGATAGTGAATCGGTCTTACTAAGCAACAGCGGCCTTCGGTGCGCAGTCCTCGCCGTCTGTCTCGGGTAACAGAATATTCCCGAATTTGAACAGCATTAGCAGATTATTATTTATCATCCTCCTTCCCTCACAACTCCACCTGTCAGCGAATGACGGGTTAAACTGCGTGTGAAATGACGGGGGAGAATGTCAGCTTCACGGCGCCCCTGAAGGTTGCTCGAGCACTTGTGTATTCCACAACATTCGTTCCTTCAACCTCAAATTGGTGTTCAAGGCGGAACCTCTCACCCGGGGAAATGTAACTGCCCAAATAACCAACGCTAAATACCTATTAGCATTTACTTAAGATGATAAATAACATTATATATTATACCGAGTGTTCAGAGCTGTGAACATTTTGTCCACAATCTGCACTCGCATCGCCTTCGCTATGTTCAACAACACTACGGCAGGAGAGACAGAGAGCGTTGAACATTTACCAAAAATCTATTCAGAAGGAAGAAACATTTCCAAAAATCGAATACAAAATAGTTCATTTCTTTTACAAATATTTACATTTTTGTATGAATTTTATTTCCGGATATTTCTCCCTGTCGTGAAAGAATCAGGAATTTTTCTAAAACCATCTTGTACAACTTCTACATCTTCGTATGCACGTCTTTCTCGAACAAGAATAATGGCCGGCACGTGTGTATGCATGTATACCCTGATCCAGGTGTCCGTGTGTGCATCGGCAGAAGGAGGGAGGAAGGGGAGGAGGGAGAGAGGGAGTAAGCAAACCACACAAAAGGGGGTCCTCCTCCCTTCATTTTCTCCCCTTCCCCCCTTTCTCTGCCGAGTCCCGGATGTCCCATGGGAGATAAAACAAACAGACTCATGGATGTGAGACGTGAAGGGGTGGGGGAGGGAGATAATTACATGACAGAGGATCATAAAGTGCGCTCCGTCCGCACCCTTCGCCGCCCGTACCTGACTCGGGAGACAAACGGGCCTCGGCGCTGGACTTATGACGGAGAGCTTCACGGAATGTTTTTTTCTTTCTTTATTTCTTTTAATGTCTTTTTTACTTCAGTGTTTTAAGAAGGGGATGTGATTCGTTTTATTGTCTTTCTTGGAATTGCGAAAATTAGATGAATAGAAGACTCTCGAAAAAATCCGCGGTAGAAATACAGAGGAAAAAGATGTATAGCCATACGCTCACAGATTATATATATATGTATATATATATATATATATATATATATATATATATATATATATATATATATATATATTTGTGTGTGTGTGTGTGTGTGTGTGCATGTACTGTATGTATGTTTATGTGTGTGCGTATTTATCTACGTATATGGGATGCCTCGCGGGAGATGAAAATCTGAGAAATCATTGCTGATAAGAGAATGGAGCAAGATGCAAGACAAGAAAAAATCAGATGAGGCTGATGAGGAAACCGTTACGGCGGTCGAGATCAATTATTGCTTTATCTCAAGTCGATAGAGAGAGATATCTCGAGGAGAAAGGGGGGTTGGAGGGGGGGGGGGGATTGCCGACACTATGAAGTACGTTAAGTGTCGCGCCAACCGTCTCCAGGCAAAATTGTGCTACTTGTAGATTCACTGATTTGTTAGAGCATACAGCGGGATGTGTAATGTTTTGTAATTTTTTTAAGGTTGTTCAAAATTGTTTTTAGATTGTATTTTGTTACAGTTCTCAATGTCTCGTTAATTATTATACTTAATGATTAGTTTTGTTCGGAATCATTAACTGTATTCTCTATCTATCTTTCTATCTTTTTTCTTCTCTCTTCCTCTTTCCTCTCTCCTCTCCATCTCCTTTTCTCCTCCCTACCCCCCCTTCCCCCCCCCCCCCCCCCATCTAGTCCCTCCATCATCCTCGACAATTGATAACAATCTACGTCATTAATGAATCCACAATCGCTCATAAAATTCCGCAAAGGGACAGACATCGAAGGCCCGACCCATAACCCCCTTTCTGCCCCATCAATTAGTGAGGGAAGGGCAATGGTCGAAATGATGTAGGGGTGAAGGGGGTGGGGGTGGGAGGAAGGCTGGGGTTGGAGGGGAGAGGGGGCTGGAGAGAGTAGGGGGGAGGGGGAAGGGGAGAGATATAGGGAGAGGAGGGAAGGGTGGAGGGGGGAGGGGGGAGGCTGGAGAGATAGGGGAGGGGAGGGAAGGGGGGGGGGAGGGAGAAATAGAGAGAGAGGAGGGAAGGGTGTGGGGGAAGGTGAGAGATATAGGGAGAGGAGGGAAGGCGGGGGGGGGGGAAGGGAAAAGATAGAGGGAGGGAGGAGGGAGGGGTGTGAGGTTGACCACACACAAAAGGTACTTAGCTCTCTCACAAAAGGCGATCAGGCACACAATGACAGGGCGGCCTCGTGGGGAGAATGAATGAAATGGTTTCTACTAAATACAGACACAAACAAAATAATAGATAGCCTTGTTAGCGCGGTTGTTGATAGAAGGGAGATGAGGAAGGGTTCTAGAATGAGGGAGAGAGAGGAGGTTCTAAAAAGAGGAGAGAGAGGGGATTTTAGAATGGGAGAGGGAGGGGGTTCTATGAAGGGGGGGGAGGGAAGGGGTTCTCTGAAGGGGAAGGAGAGGGGAGACCGGTTCTACGGAGAGAAAGAGGGAGGGAGAGAGAGGGATTCTATATAGAGAGAGGGAATGGAAGGAAGAGGAAAGGATTTCTATAGAGAGAGGGAGAGGAGAGGAAAGGGGTTATATGGATAGAGAGAGAGGGGAGGGGAAAGGGGGTTCTAAGCGGAAGGCGGGGAGGGAGGCGAGGAGGAGAGAAGAAGAGAAGGGGTTCCACCGAGAGAGGGAAGGGAAGGGGGGAGGCAGAAAGGGTTCAAGATGGGGGAGGGGGAGAGGGGCTTCTATGCAGTGGGAGGGTGGGGGGTTTTATTAAGAGGGAGAGGAAGGAAAGGGGGGAGAGGAAGGGAAGGTGGGGGGGTTGCTGCCCCAACGTACTTCATTTCCGCTCGTGTCAGGAAGACCTACGAGGAACCGTGACAGTCTGCGTTCTTGTACTTTAAAAAAAAAAAAAAAAAAAAAAAAAAAAAAAGGATATCGGGGTTATGTTCACCGTCTATTATTACCTTATTTCTCAGCAGTTGTTGCTCCCTACGCATATTTAGTTTTTTTATTATTATTATCTTAGCGATTAGAACATTTTACTCAAGATGAGAAAATTTAACGTGTTTCGTCTCTCTCTCTCTCTCTCTCTCTCTCTCTCTCTCTTCTCTCTCTCTCTCTCTCTCTCTCTCTCTCTCTCTCTCTCTCTCTCTCTCTCTCTCTCTCTCTCTCTCTCTCTCTCTCTCTCTCTCTCTCTCTCTCTCTCTCTCTCTCTCTCTCTCTCTCTTTATCATCCTTCCTATCTATTCATGTCTATATTTCCTTTCTCTCTCTCGAAAGCAAGATCTAAGAACATTAGATATTCAGCAAATGCACACAGAGTAGACACAGCTCATCCTCTCAGTCTTCTTCCACATCTCTTGAATACTTAGAGTTAATAGCTTAAATAGCTTAATTGCTCCGCTGTATAATACGTTCGAGATTCCTAAACGTCTTATATAGCTCCTCTAATTAAGGCAGATTATTTCATTTTTAATTCCTGTTTGGAAGCAAGTCACGTGATGAGCAGAGACTTGTTCTTCTTTGCTGATCGAGCAATATTTTGCATCGGTTTTAAACTTCTGGATTTAAATGCATATCTTTTAAACCTATAACTTGATGTTCCTGCGGGGCGGTTGACGAGGTAGGTGGGGGTCAAGCCACATTACCATCGAGAGGGGTGTTCGCAGCCGTGTCCAGGCTCTTATCTTCTGCCATCTTTCATCTTAATGGCCGGCCCTTCATAAAACCTGGCATTTTCTCATTCACTAATAGGCCACACCTGTGAGGGACAATTCCCATGGGGGGTCAAAAACAAACATTGTCGCGGGCGGTCTCGGGTCTCCCCTGCCCGCGTGGACGGTGCTCCGCCCCCTTCCGCGACGGCTGGACAGGCTCCTCCCCCTATTTGGCGCTCGCGCGTGAGTGGCTGAGCGTCGCGGGGGCGTGGCCAGCCAAGATACAAAACCCACAGCACGGGCAAGCGTTAGGTAGTTCTCGACAAGCACCCGTGTTTTGTACGTACAGTCGACCCATCTAACAGTTAGCTCTGAGTCTGACTTGAGTGCAGTGTGATCAGTGATAAAAGGACATCCAGTGCAGTGCTAAAGATCCATAATAATGTACGAGGAGGAACTACTGTACCTTCGTAGCCGTGGCATGGCCCCTCCAGGCACCCTCGGCATCCACCCATACCTTGGAGGAGGACTTCCAGCAAACCTCACAGACCATCTCGAAAGATACAGACTAGGATTCCATGGTAAGTCCCCAAGACGCGCCACACGCCTTCCGAGAACGGGTTATCGACGCCACGCGATAGCCTGCCTCATCCGTGCATGATACAGTCAGAGAGATGCCTCTTGCAAATAATTGTAATGTAGTAGTTACAGTGTCTCAAGAAAAAGTGTGGTAAATATGAACAGAATACAAGTCACTCGTAGATAACGCTTTGTCTTGTAACGTTTGAGTCTGTTGTCCCTTGAGTGCCGTGTATTAAAGTTCTTCCCCCTTGTTCCTGCAGGCGGTGTCCCTAGCCAGACACACTTGGCCCATGGCTTCCCAGGGGATTACCTCAAGCCCCACGGACAGTGCGGATTCCCCGCTCCAGGGCTGCCAGGAGGAAAGCCCGACCCCCGCATCAAAGCCCGTCTGGAGAACGAAAATCTCTGGGCGCAGTTCGATAAGTTCGGCACAGAGATGATCATCACAAAGCTCGGACGGTAAGTACACTGGCCTCGAAGCCTTTGCCTTTTTTGTTTTATTGTTGTTCATAGGGAGATCAATTCTATAAAGACAATTTTATTCCGCTGTCATCCTACAACTCACGGCACTTCAACTACCGAAAGTTATGTATTTTTCCCTCATAAATTCGCCTATAAATAATTAATACAATCAAATATAAAACCGTACTCATTCATCGTTACCTATGCAAACCTGTCACTAGTCATACACACAGTGACCGTCCATTCAAACAGTAATTGTTGACACACAATCCGAGTCCCTCACCATCGGTGCATATCACGGCGGGCCAAAACAATGGCTCCATGACGCTCATCCGATCACATTGTTGGTTTATCCTGACCTGTAATCCGAGCCTGTAATGAGGTCGCACCAGGTCTCTGGTCTTGAAGGGATTCGCCGACCTTGGGCTTAATGACTGATTTGGGAATCGTGTTAATTAATTCTTTTGTCTCTGATATTTGTCTTTTCGGGCCGTTCTTGCACATAGCGCGTGCTTTTCAATTTTGCAGAATTAAATAAATATTCATGTTTCTTGTAACTTGGAAAATAGATAGCAGAGTAGGCGAAAGATGATTTTGAGATGATCGAGTTCGGATAACGAAATCCTGGAGGTTATTAGGACGAAAGAAGCGGCTGTGCGGAGGTCGGGAGGATCGGCGACCGAAATTGTCGGTTGGCGTCGCTCTGTCTCCGCCGACACCGCCGCCGCCTCCCGCTCCTGTACCCGCTGCCGCTGCTTTATTCTCTCTCTCTTCTTTCTTTCTTTCTCTCTCTCTCTCTCTCTCTCTCTCTCTCTCTCTCTCTCTCTCTCTCTCTCTCTCTCTCTCTCTCTCTCTCTCTCTCTCTCTCTCTCTCTCTCTCTCTCTCTCTCTCTAATTGAAAATCGCCCCAGTCCTTCATAGAAATATATCACATAATTTCAGTATAAACAGAGCGCTCGGCACTGCCTGTCCCGAATACATAATAATCATAAATTCGCAATAAGGTTATCATCATCAAATTCGCACGCCGTCCAGCCAATGTCAACGGCGATGGGTATCGGGCGAAATCATACTCATTGAGCCCACACTGCGCCCGCCCTGTAAATAGCATTATACCCAAGGCCGCTGCGGGCGTGATACCCGGGGCGAAGGGATGAGGGTAAAGTGGTCGGGCATCTATGAGAGGTGGCGGCAGGAAATCGGATAGTGTGTTCAGTAACAGGAGAGGAAAAGGGGCCATGTTTGTAGTTGGTGTCCAGGGGGGTTCTGGCGGGTCTCACAAACGGGTATTCCTGTGTTTGGGCTTTAAATGTTTGGCTGTCACTTTACTCTGTCAATACCAACGTAGGCGATTTGAGATTTTCCTTCTTTTTTGCGTTGTTTC
>NW_020869725.1:122284-127284 GCF_003789085.1 Penaeus vannamei | reverse complement strand
ATTATTATTATTATTATTATTATTATTATTATTATCATTATTATTATTATTATTATTATTATTATTATTATTATTATTATTTTCATTATCATTAATGTTGTTGTTATTGGTATTATTATAACCATTTTTATTATTATTATTACTATTTTTTTGTTATTATTATTATTATTAGTAGTAGTAGTAGTAGTAGTAGTAGTAGTAGTATCATTATTGTTATTATTATTATTATTATTATCATTATTATTATTATTATTAATTATTATTATTATTATCATTATTATTATTATTATTGTTATCATTATTATTATTATTTATTCATGATTATTATTACTATTATTATTGTTGTTATCATTATCTTGGTTATTATCATTATCATTATCATTGTTATGGTATTATTATTTCTATTTTCTTATTGATATTATTGTTATTATTGTTCTTTATCTTCATTAATTTTAATTTTCATTTCTGTTCTTTTTCTTCTCTTCTATTAGTAGTAGTATTAGTAGTACTATTATCTATATTAACATTATTACTATTACTACCATTACTATCATTACCATTATTGTTATTATCATTGTTAATCTTATTTCTATTAACATTATCATTATCATTGTTATCCTCAAAAAAAATCATCAACATCATTTTTGTTACTATTATCATTATCATTATTATTGTTGTTGTTGTTATTATTATCATTATTACTATTATTATCATCATCATCATCATCATTATTCTTTTTTATTATCATTATTATTATTATTTATTATTATTTTTATTATTATATTATTATATTATTATTATTATTATTATTATTATTATTATTATTATTATTTATTATTATATTATATCATTATTATCATTATTATCATTAATATTATTATCATTACTATTATCATCATTATTTATTATTATATTATTATTATTATTATTATTATTATATTATTATTATTATTATTTATTATTATTATTATTATTATTATTATTATTATTATTATTATATTATATCATATCATTATTATTATTATTTATTATTATATTATTATTATTATTATTATTATTATTATTATTATTATTATTATATTATTATTATTATTATTATTATTATTATTATTATCATTAATATTATTATTATTATTATTATCTTTACTATCATAATTATTATTATTGTTTTCATCATTATTATCATTATTATTATTATTATGTTTATTACTATTATTGCCATTATTAATTATCGTTACTAATGTTAATATTGTTGCTATTATCCGTCATTATCATCATATATTATTATCCTTTAATATTAATACATTGTTATTGTTATTGTTTTTTTGTTATTATTATTGTTATTGTTTTTTTGTCATTATTATTGTTATTGCTATTGCTACTATTGTTAATGATATTATTGTTATTGTTAATGTTATATTTCTTATCATTAGTATCTCTATTATATTTCTAATATTATCATTATCATTTTCGTTTCATTATATTGTTTTTGCTATCATCATTATTCATTACTATTATTATCAATGTTATTTTCATTATCATCGTTGTTATTATTATCATTAATATTACTAATATTATCGTCAATATCATTAATATTATCAATTATCATTATTATCATTATTATTATTATTATATTATTTATTATTATATATCATCTTATTATTATTATTATATTATTATTATTATTATTATTATTATTTATTATTATTATTATTATTATTATTATTATTATTATTATTATTATTATTATTATTATTATTATTATTATTATTATTATTATTATTATTATTATTATTATTATTATTATTATCATCATCATCATTATTATTATTATTATTATTATTATTATTATTATTATTATTATTATTATTATTATTATTATTATCATTATTATTAATTTTATTATTATTATTACTATTATTATTATTATTATCATCATCATTAATAATAATATTATTATTATATCCTTTACTATTTACTATTATTGTTATGATTATTATTATTATTCATCATCATTATTATTATTATTATCATTAATATTATTATTAATTATCATATTATTTATCATTATTATTAATATTTTCATTATCAATATTATATTTTATTATTATTATTATTATTATTATTATCATTATATCATTTAGCGTTACCATCATTACTATTATATTATTATTATTATTGTTATTATATTATTATTATTATTATTATTATTATTATTATTATTATTATTATCATTATCATCATTATTATTTCTTCATTATTTTTATTATCATCATCATTGTTACTATCATTAATCATTATATATTTTCTTTATTATTTTCATTATTGTTATCATTTCTATCATTCATTATTATATTAATATTATTATTATTATTATTGTTATTATTATATTATTATTATTATTATTATTTTATTATTATTATTATTATTATTATTATTATTATTATTATTATTATTATTATTATTATTATTATTATTATTATTATTATTATTATTATTATTATTATTATTATTATTATATTATTATTATTATTATATTATTATTATTATTATTATTATTATTATTATTATTATTATTATTATTATTATTATTATTATTATTATTATTTTATTATATTATTATTATATTATTATTATTTATTATTTCATTATTATTATTATTATTATTATTATTATTGTTGTTTTATTTATTATTATTATTATTATTATTATTATCATTATTTATTATTATTATTATTATTATTATTATTATTATTATTATTGTCATTGTTATCATTATTATCATTATGATTTTTATCATTATGATTATTATTATCATTGTTATCACTTGTATTATTACTATTATCATTATTGTTATTATTATTATTATTATTATTATTATTATTATTATTATTATTATTATTATTATTATTATTATTATTATTATTATTATTATTATTATTATTATTATTATTATTTATCATTATTATTATATATTTCATTTATTATCATTATTATATATTATTATTAATATCATTACTATCATCAGCATCAGCATCAGCATCATCATTATTATTACCATTATTATTATTGTTATCATTATCACTATTATTACTATTATTATTATTATTATTATTATTATTATTACTATTATTATCATAATTATTATTATTATCATCATTATTATCATTATTATTACTATTATTATTATCTTTGTTATTATTATCATTATCATTATCATTGTCATTATTTCTAATATTATTATTATTTTCATTATCATCATTATTATCATTAATGTTATCATCATCATTATTGCCATTATCATTGCTACCATATTTACTGTTATTGCTATTATTATAATTGCTATTAACATTACTATTATCATTATCATTATTATTATCATATTGCTGTTTTTCCATAATTATTGGTGCTATGATTATTAGTGATCATCATTATTATTACCATGCTTTATTATCAATATTTTCATCCTTGAAGTTAATATTGTTTATATTATTATCAATAGTGTCATTATTGCTTTAACCATCATCATTGTTGCTATTTATTGATTTTATCATTATTATCATTATTATGATCATTATTATTATTACTGTTGCTGTTATTATCATTGATATTATCATTTCTATTCTCATAATTATTATTTTAATATCATCATTACTATTATCATCATTTTCATTATCATTATCGTGATTGTTGATTTCATAAGTATTAGTAGTAATAGTAGTAGTAGTAGGATTATTATTATTATTATTGTTTTATCGTATCATTATCATCATCATTATCGTTATCATCATCATCATCATCATTATAGTAAGCATTGTTATTATTATTATTATATCACTACCATCATTATTATTATCATTATTATTATCATTATTATGATTATTATCATCATTATTATTATTATCATTGTTATTATTATCATTATTATTGTTATTACTATTATTATTATCTTTTAATATGTTTGTTTTTTTAATATCTTACCATCATTATTCCTTCTTTCATATCATTCTCATCCTATCAATACCTTTCGCTCATTTTCCTCACATCAATCTATTCAAGAATCACTAAAAAAAAAACAAAATTCGTATAGTGATTCCTCCTCACAAAGCGACAGTAGACATCCTCTTCTGAACTTTACCTGAACGCACCTTCAGTGAACAGCGCATACGTGGTGTTCAGCGATCGCGTGAACGATGGCGAGTGCGTATGAACGGAAGTATTCTATGAGGGTGAACATGGTAGTTGGTTTTCCTACATCCTGTCAGCAGCGGGGTACAAGGCGCTGGGAAATTGTTTTCACACTTACATACAGATGTGTACAGAGGAATATACTTACATATGCACACAGAGGTATACACATACTTACGCACACAGGGGTATACGCATACATGGACATGTTTATTCGTATATATATATACTGTAGCATGTAAATATACATGGATATATATGTGCGTGTGTGTGTGCTTACGTGTATGTTTCTCTATGTTAATAAGCATGTATATCATAGATAAATATATATACAGGTGTATGACAGATATGTATACAATACGACAGAACTGTATATATCCGTCTCCACATATACGTCCAAAATACGTCCACATCTATGTGCATACATGCTTACGTGTATGTGTCTCCTTCTCTCTATAAATAAGTATATATAGATAACATCATAGATAAGTATATATAAGTATACACCAGATAAGTATACACAGCGACAGTACTGTATATATATATATATATAAATATCCGTATCCGCAGATCTTTCTGGACTTGGGCGTTCGGAAGCGCGGCCAAGAAAGGTGCTGAGTGCGGTGTCTGCCAACGCTACGCCACCGCTGTTCGCTATCGATCTATTTAAATGATTTATGTTACGTTACCTGCCGGGAATTCTTTCGTCATCTTTTGCTATAATTTTAGAACTTTTTTCTTTCATTTCTTTCTGTTTAGTTGTCTTTCTTTTCCTTTTTATTTTTTTTATTTTCCTTCTTTTTTATCATTTT
>NW_020869725.1:99784-109784 GCF_003789085.1 Penaeus vannamei | reverse complement strand
TATATATATATATATATATATATATATATATATATATATATATATATATATATATATATATATATATATATATCAGAAAAAAAATGCATACACTAAATTTATTGTCGAAAGTGACACAACAGTTTCGTAATCGTCCTCGATTCCATCTTCGGGTCTTCCCCAATTTCCCAAGTTTTCTACGATAGTATCAACACGGTAGAGTGTTTTTCCATTCATATATATATATATATATATATATATATATATATATATATATATATACATGTGATATATATGTATTAATATATCTATCTATTTATATATATGTATAGATTATTATATATATATATATATATATATATATATATATATATATATATATAATATATATATATATATATATATATATAAATGCATATGAAGTGAATGAACGAAAAAAGAAAAATTGCGGAGTGCGGAGTCCGTAGATTGATAACATCGTTTTTTCGGGAATAAAGCATATATATATATATATATATATATATAATATATATATATATATATATATATATATGCAGAAAAAAATGCATAAACTAAATTTATTGACGAAAGTGAGACAACAGTTTCGTAATCATCCTCGAATCGATCTTCGGTCTTCCCCAAATTCCCAAGTTTTCTACGATAGTATCAACACGGTAGTGTGTTGTTCCATTCATATATATATATATATATATATATATATATATATATATATATATATATATATATATATATATATATACATGTTTATATGTATAATATATATATATATATATACGTATTTATCTATCAATCTATCTATTAATATATATATATATATATATATATATATATATATATATATATATATATATATATATATATATATATATATATATATATATATATATATATATATATAATATATATGCACCCGTAGAATCCAATTGCTTCCCTCCTTTTACAGCCGTGGATCAGTTTTATCGCTCCCGGTCTCCTAGAAGTCATTGTTGCCAGCCTAGAAAATTCTGTCTCTATTTCACTTGAAGGTATATGTCTCTCTCTCTGCATTTCATTCGTATTCTTTATTTCTCTCTTTATTTATTTGTTTTTATCCTTAATTTTTACAATTTTCTTTTTCTAAGCTTAATTCCGAATGCAATTGTTAATTTCCTTTGTGCGTTTCTTCCTCTTGTCTTCCATCCAAACCTGCTCAGAGCAGCTCATGCCCGACATTTTCTCTGATCGCGGAATATCATCGATGTGTATATGACCTTTAATTATATTCTAAAGCATTTATTTGTCGTGAGTCTCCTCTTCACAGACGTCTGAAGTGCCTCGCCTCTCCTCAAAGCTTCCCCGGGAAGGGAATTTCCCCAAGTTCGTATTTTCCAACCGAAGAAGCAGAGAATTAAAGTCATGCACAATATCATAGCATACGTTTGGTCACACACTACATGTATCAACTTTATCATTTATGCCTAGAAACAGTTGCAGGCATCTCCACCCGGAGCAAAGATGGAAGGTCACCACGTTTATTAAAACCAAATCAAAGATTAAAGTACTGTAGGAGTAAGTTAGATATCTTAACCAGCGCATCATTAAAAATATAATTGTCGTCATACAAACTAAAGATAATCATCCTTATTATTTTTAAAGAACAGCAGGATATTACCTGAAAGCGAAATAAAAATGTGAAAAAGATAAGTAAGCATTAATATTAAACATAATCATCCATGTTTTCACATCCACATTTGCAGCGAATTCCAAGCATCAGGAGACCTGGGGAATAAATCAAATGAAATTGAAATGACAAATGCATTTTTGGGTTAAGATGAGTAAATAAAACTGACATTCTCATGAGACAAGGTAAAATATAAAGATAAGAAGAAAAGATATGTCGTGGAGAAATGAAGCTAAGATTACGAAAAGAAAGGAAACAGCTCAAAAAATGATATAAAGATTATCTGAGAAACCAGTGTAATTTATGAATGTTACGAAAAGAAAGTTACTTTATTATATTGTTCGTATCATTGCCTATTTCTAATTACCATGCCCCCTTCAGGATCTTTTCATGTTATCATTAAGAGAGAGTCTGAAGTGATAAGGAACGTCGTGTCAGCCTGATCACCTAATCAAGTGTGAACAGAGTCGTTATCTATTTACACAAGATACAGAGTGGTTATATTAATAAAGAGTATGTGAAAAGAAAACAGAGTAAAAAAAGAAAATAAGAAAGAAAAGAAAAGAAAGAAAGAAAGAAATTTATCCATATACTGAAATGCGGAGTGCCGAGTCCGTAGATTGATAGCATCGGCTGTTCGGGTATAAAGCATTTCTTCCGGTGAATAAATGCATACATATACGTGATCTATTTTTCTTTTCTTTTTAGCGGAGGAGTTGGCGAACACGGATAATTCTCTCTGGGGTTTATTGATTTTCTCATGCATTATCACTGTTTCTCTTCAAGTGAGTTTCATGCAACTATTCCCTTATATCCGATGCATCTACGGAAATCTGAACTTGTGCGGGCCATGGCTGTTCATAATGCATGATCCATCCTCCTGTCTAATGAGGGAGTGAGCATAGAACTTGGTGCTTCTACCACTGACAGGGGGGGGGGGGCAAACTTTAGGCCGAATCTGGCCAGCGTCTCGATATTTTCCTGATCGATGGTAGGACGATAATGATAATGAAAATAATAATGATAATGATAATAGTGATTATGGAATACATGATAGCGATAATGACAATAATATGTTTTATAAAAAATAATGATGATAACAATGACAATGCTGATAATGATAACAATACATGAAACATTAACAATAACAGTATAGATGATAATGACGATAATAATAATAAGGTCAATTTAATGATGATGACAGTAATATTAAAAAATGATAACAATAATAATATAAATAAAAAATCATAATGCTAATAATAATAATAGTAATGATGTTGATAACAATGATGGAAATGATAATAAGAATAACAATAATGGTGTTATTGATAATACCAATAATGACAATAGTATTACAAAAATAATCAATGAACAGAAGGGGATTAATAAAAAACAGCAATAATAATGATAATGATAATAAGAATCATGATTATAATAACATTAACCATAGTAACAGAAATACAATATCAAGAACAAAATCAACAAAATTAATAATGTTCACAATACTGATTATGATTATAGAAAAAAATGATAACAGCAACAATAATGATAATTACTGATATTAATACTGGTGATTATAATAATGATAACAAAAATAATAGTCATAAGTAATCTAAAGATAACGATAATAATGGTGATTATAATTACAGTGGCAACAGTTATAATGATAATAAGTAAAATAAAGACGATTATAATACTAACAACAATAATAATAATAAGAACAATAATAACAGTAGTAGTAGTAGTAGTAGTAGTAGTAGTAATAGTAATAATAATAATAATAGTAATAACAACAACAACAATAATAATAATAATAATAATAATAATGATAATAAAGATAATAATAATAATAATAATAATAACAACAACAACAGCAATAATAATGATAATAATAATAATGATAATGGTAATGATAATGATCATGATCGTGATAATAATAATACTGATGATTATAATAATAATGGTAGTAATAAAAATAGTAATAACAATCATAATGATGAGGATGAAGATAATCATAGTTATAATAATGATAATAATAATGATGATAAGAAAGATAATGATAATAATGATGATAAGATGATATATAATGATAATAATGATAATAACAATAATAATAAAGTGAAAATAAAATAGATATAATAATAATGATTATAGTGATAATGACCATAAAAATACCAGTAATAATGATAATGGTAATAATGATGAATATGACAATAATAATTTAACAATGATAATCATAGTAATGATTATAATAAGGATAAAGATGGTAGAAACAAAATTAACAATAATGATAAAAAAAAATAATGATAATAATAATAATAATAATAATAATAATAATAATAATAATAATAATAATAATAATAATAATAATAATAATAATAATAATAGTAATAATAATTATAATAGTAATAATAATAATAATAATAATAATAATAATAATAATAGTGTTAATGGTAACAATAACGGTAAAGAAAATAAAAATAACAATGTTAATAATAATAACAATGATAACAATAAATGATGATGATAATTTTACTAGTGGTGCCCATTATTTATTAACAAAAATAACTGAAAATTATTGAGTAATAATCTTATATGAATAGAAATAGTAATATTAAAGATAGTGAAAGTAATAATAGTAATGATGAAGATATTGGTAGTGATAATGAAGATGATGATGACGATGACAATGACGATGACGATGATAACAATAATGATGCTGCTGTGCTGCTGCTGCTGATAATAATGAGGATGATGAAAATGATATTGATAATGATAACATTAAGAGCAATAATAGTAATGATAATCACAAGTATAATAATAAGATAAGCACGATGATAATCATTGTTATCATTATCATTTTCATCATCATTATCACTACTACCATTGCTACTATAATGATGATAAGAGTAAGAATTACCTCTACTGTCCATGACACGTTCCCTATCAAAAAAGAAAGAAAGAAAGAAAGAAAGAAAGAAAGAAAGAAGGAAAGAAAGAAAATCCAGGAGTGGTCATCTACCTCCTCTCACGGTGCAAAATTTCTATTCGCTTGCTAGTGCGTCCAGAATACATTGGACAAGTATCCGACTTTTGACTTTCGAGCGAAAACTGAAACCTGAAAAAAATTGATCCCTACAACGACGGGTAGGTAGTAAGCTTTGCCAGCCTTGTCGCGTTTCCTTTGATCTACGAGTACCTTCTAGGGATCAGCGTATCGAGTTGGGGTGTTATCCACGAGTTTTTCGTCACCTGCGGGATGGAGCGTTCCAAAAAGTTACGGGCTGCGGCAAATTAACCTGCAGTACGTCGGCTCTGTACCGATCAAGGTAAACGCGACGTGGGAACTCTTGATAATAAGAAAAGAAAAAAAAGAAAGAAAGAAATTAAAAGATAGTAGTGGAAATAGTGACGTAATATTCCCATAGAAAACCAGGTTTAATTCTTTGTGAATTAAAGCTTTCTCAATAGAACAATTATAGATTTCGTTATAAAGCAGACTGAGTACTTGTAAGTTAGATATGTTAACCAGCGCATCATTAAACAATGAAATTGTCGTCATACAAACTAAAGATAATCATCATTATTATTTTTTAAAGAACAACAGGATATAACCTGAAAACGGAATAAGCTTAAATGAAAAAGGTAAGTAAGCATTGATATTAAACATAATCATCCATGTTTTCACATCTACATTCGCAGCGAATTCCAAGCATCAGCAGAACTGGGAAATAAATCAAATGAAATTGAAATGACAAATGCATTTTTGGGTTAAGATGAATAAATAAAACTGACTTTCTCATGAGATAAGGTAATATATAAAGATAAGAAGAAAGATATGTCGTGGAGAAATGAAGCTAAGATTACGAAAGAAAGGGAAACAACACAAAATTATATAAAGATTATCTGAGAAACCAGTGTAATTTATGAATGTTATGAAAAGCAAGAGTTACTTTATTATAGTTTTCGTATCTTTGCCTATTTCTAAATTACCATGCCCCCTTCAGGATCTTTTCATGTTATCATTAAGAGAGTCTGAAGTCATAAGGAACGTCGTGTCAGCCTGATCATCTAATCAAGTGTAAACGGAATCTATTTACACAAGATACAGAGTGGTTATATGAATACTTATTTGTACAGCAGGTGAAAGAAAATATAGAGTATGTGAAAAGAAAACAGAGTAAAGAAAAATAAGAAAGAATAGAAAGAAAAAAGAAAGAATCTTATCCATATACTGAAATGCGGAGTGCGAGTCCGTAGATTGATAGCATCGTTTTTTGGGAATAATATATATATATATATATATATATATATATATATATATATATATATATATATATATATATATATATATATATATATATATATATATATATATATATATATATAAAGAAAAAAATGCAGAAACTAAATTTATTGACGTAAGTGAGACAGTTTCGTAATCGTCCTCGATTCGATCTTCGGGTCTTCTACGATAGTATCAACAAGAGTGTTTTTCCATTCATTATATAATATATATATATATATATATATATATATATATATATATATATATATACATGTGAGTATATATGTATTTAATATATCTATCTTCATTATATATATGTTACGTATCTATCTATCAATCTATCTATTAATATATATATATATATATATATATATATATATATATATATATATATATATATATATATATATATATATATATGCGTATATAAATGCATATGAAGTGAATGAACGAAATTTGCAAGGCAGACCCGTAGAATCCAATTGCTTCCCTCCTTTTACAGCCGTGGATCAGTTTTATCGCTCCCGGTCTCCTAGAAGTCATTGTTGCCTCTATTTCATTCGTATTCTTTATTTCTCTCCCTGTTTATTTGTTTATTTTCTTTTTCTAAGCTTAATTCCTAATGCAATTGTTAATCCAAACCTGCTCAGAGTAGCTCATGCCCGACATTTTCTCTGATCGCGGAATATCATCGATGTGTATATGACTTTTAATTATATTCTAAAGCATTTATTTGTCGTGAGTCTCCTCTTCACAGACGTCTGAAGTGCCTCGCCTCTCCTCAAAGCTTCCCCGGGAAGGGAATTTCCCCAAGTTCGTATTTTCCAACCGAAGAAGCAGAGAATTAAAGTCATGCACAATATCATAGCATACGTTTGGTCACACACTACATGTATCAACTTTATCATTTATGCCTAGAAACAGTTGCAGGCATATCCACCCGGAGCAAAGATGGAAGGTCACCACGTTTATTAAAACCAAATCAAAGATTAAAGTACTGTAGGAGTAAGTTAGATATCTTAACCAGCGCATCATTAAAATATAATTGTCGTCATACAAAAAAATATCATTATATTTAGTATATAACCTGAAACGAAAATAAAAAATGTGAAAAAGATAAGTAAGCATTAATATTAAACATAATCATCCATGTTTTCACATCCACATTTGCAGCGAATTCCAAGCATCAGCAGACCTGGGGAATAAATCAAATGAAATTGAAATGACAAATGCATTTTTGGGTTAAGATGAGTAAATAAAACTGACATTCTCATGAGACAAGGTAAAATATAAAGATAAGAAGAAAAGATATGTCGTGGAGAAATGAAGCTAAGATTACGAAAGAAAAGGAAACAGCTCAAAAAATGATATAAAGATTATCTGAGAAACCAGTGTAATTTATGGATGTTATAAAAAGAAAGAATTACTTCATTATATTGTTCGTATCATTGCCTATTTCTAATTACCATGCCCCCTCCAGGATCTTTTCATGTTATCATTAGGAGAGAGAGTGAAAGTGATAAGGAACGTCGTGTCAGCCTGATCACCTAATCATGTGTAAACAGAATCGTTATCTATTTATACAAGATACAGAGTGGTTATATTAATAAAGAGTATGTGAAAAGAAAACAGAGTAAAAAAAAAACACTAAGAAAGAAAAGAAAAGGAAAGAAAGAAAGAAATTTATCCATATACTGAAATGCGGAGTGCCGAGTCCGTAGATTGATAGCATCGGCTGTTCGGGTATAAAGCATTTCTTTCGGTGAATAAATGCATACATATACGTGATATTTTTCTTTTCTTTTTAGCGGAGGAGTTTTCTCTTTTTATTGATTTTTCATGCATTATCACTGGTTCTCTTCAAACTGAGTTTCATGCAACTATTCCCCTTATATCCGATGCATCAATGGAAATCTGAACTTGTGCGGGCCATGGCTGTTCATAATGCATGATCCATCCTCCTGTCTAATGAGGGAGTGAGCATAGAACTTGGTGCTTCCACCACTGACAGGGGGGGGGGGCAAACTTTATGCCGAATCTGGCCAGCGTCTCGATATTTTCCTGATCGATGGTAGGACGATAATGATGATGACAATAATAATGATAATGATAATAGTGATTATGATATACATGATAGCGATAGTGACAATAATATGTTTTATAACAATAATGATGATAACAATGACAATGCTGATAATGATAACAATACATGAAACAATAACAATAACAGTATAGATGATAATGACGATAATAATAATATAGGGCAATGATAATGATGATGACGGTAATAATAAAAATGATAACAATAATATATATAACAATCATAATGCTATAATAATAGTAATGATGATGAATAAAATGATGGAAAGAATAACAATAATGGTGTTATTGATATACCAATAATGACAATAGTATTACAAAAAATCAATGAACAGAAGGGGATTAATAAAAAACGCAATAATAATAATAATAATAATAATATAATTATAATAACATTAACCATAGTAACAGAAAACAATATCAAGAACAATCAAACAAAATTATAATGTTCACAATACTGATTATGATTATAGAAAAAATGATAACAACAGCAACAATAATGATAAGATTACTGGTGATTATAATAAACATGATAACAAAAATAATGGTCATAAGTAATCTAAAGATAACGATAATAATGGTGATTATAATTACATGGCAAGTTGTAATGATAATAAGTAATAATAAAGACGATTAAATACTAACAATAATAAATAAGAAGAACATAATAAGTAGTAGTCGAGTAGTAGTAGTAGTAGTAAGTAATAGATAGTAATAATAATAAAAATACTAACAACAACAATAATAATAATATAATAATATAATGATAATAAAGATAATAGTAATAATATAATAAATAATAACAACAAAGCAGATAATAATGATAATTAATAATGATGAATGAATATAATGATGATGAATAAATATGGTAGATTATAATAAGAGGAGGGAAGAATCAGTTCGACTATAATAATGATAAGATAATGTAATATGATGATAATAATGATAATAATGATGAATAAGAAAGCATAAGATAATAATTAACATAACAAATAATAAATGAAAATAACAAATAGATATAATAATATGATTGTAGTGATAATACCATAAAAATACCAAGTAATAATGATAATGGTATAAATGGATGAATTGACAATATAATAATTTAACAATGATAATCATAGTAATGATTATAATAAGGATAAAGATGGTTAGAACAAATTAACAATAATGACAAAAAACAATAATAATGATAAATAATAATAATAATAATAATAACAATAATAATAATAATAATAATAATATATAAATGATAATAATATAATAATAATAATAATAATAATAATAATAATAATAATAATAATAGTAATAATTTAATAATAATAATAATAATAATAATAATATAATAAATAATATAATAATAATAGTGTTAATGGTACAATACGGTAAAGAAAATAAAATAACATGCTAATAATATAATAACAATGATAACAATAAACATGAATGATATTTTACTAGTAGTGCCCATTATTTATTAACAAAAACTGAAAATTATTGAGTAATAATCTTATATGAATAGAAATAGTAATACTAAAGATAGTGAAAGTAATAATAGTAATGATGAAGATATTGGTAGTGATAATGAAGATGATGATGATGACGATGACAATGACGATGACGATGATAACAATAATGATGCTGCTGTGCTGCTGCTGATAAATATGAAAAGGATATTGATAAATAATATAATTAAGAGCAATAATAGTAACGATAATCACAAGTATAATAAATAAGATAAGCACGATGATAATCATTATCATTATCATTTTCATCATCATATTCACTACTACCATTGCTACTAATAATGATGATAAGAGTAAGAATTACCTCTACTGTCCATAGCACGTTCCCTATCAAAAAGAAGAAAGAAAGAAAGAAAGAAAGAAAGAAAGAAGGAAAGAAAGAAAAATCCAGAGTGGTCATCTACCTCCTCTCACGGTGCAAAATTTTTA
>NW_020869725.1:55699-60699 GCF_003789085.1 Penaeus vannamei | reverse complement strand
AAAAGAAGGAAGAGAAGAGGGGAAATAAGAAGAGGAAGAGGAAAGGAATGACAAGAGGAGGAGGAAGAAGAAAAGAAGGACAAGAAAAGGAATAAGAAGAGGGAGAGAATAGGAATACTAAGAAGAGGAAGAGGAAAATAAGGACAAGAGGAGGAGGAAGAAGAAAAGAAGGACAAGAAAAGGAATAAGAAGAGGAAGAGAAGAGGAATACTAAGAAGAGAGAGAGGAAAATAAGGACAAGAAGAGGAGGAAGAAGAAAAGAAGGACAAGAAAAGGAATAAGAAGAGGGAGAGAAGAGGAATACTAAGAAGAGGGAGAGGAAAATAAGGACAGAGGAGGGGAAGAAAAAGAAGGCAGAAAGGAATAAGAAGAGGGAGAGAAGAGGAAAACTAAGAAGAGGAAGAGGAAAATAAGGACAGGGAGGAGGAAGAAGAAAGAAGACAAGAAAGGAATAAAGAAGGGAGAGAAGAGAAATACTAAGAAGAGGGAGAGGAAAATAAGGACAAGAAGAGGAGGAAGAAGAAAAGAAGGACAAGAAAAGGAATAAGAAGATGAAGAGAAGAAAGAGAAGAGAAATACTAAGAAGAGGGGGAGAGGAAAATAAGGACAAGAGGAGGAAGGAAAGAAGAAAAGAAGGAGCAAGAAAGGAATAAGAAAGGAATAGAGAAGAGGAAAAAGGAAAAGAAGGACAAGAAAAAAGGAATAAAAGAGAAAAAGAAGGAAGAAGAACAATAAAATAAAAGTAAAATTAAATAAGAGGAAAAGAATGGACAAGAAGAAGGAGGAAGAAGAAAAGATAGGGGCGAGAAAAGAAATAAGAAGAGGAGGAAAAGGAAAAGAAGAAAGAGAAGAGGAAAAGAAGGACAACAAAAGATAAAGTTAAGAGGAGTAAAAGGAAAGAAAAAGAGAAGAGGAAAAGAAGGACAAGAGAAGGAGGCGAGCGAGGAACACCTGCGGCCGGGCTGCTCTTTTGCTCTTTGATCCGCCGACAATAATTATACCTGACCACTGGCACCTTCTCTCGCCTCTCTCTCTCTCTCTCTCTCTCTCTCTCTCTCTCTCTCTCTTTCGGGCTGCTAGTCTCTCTCTCTCCGTCTCCCTCCCTCTCCTCTCTCACTCTCTCTCTCTCTCTCTCTCTCTCTCTCTCTCTCTCTCTCTCTTCTCTCCTCTCTCTCTCTCTCTTCTATCTCTCTCTTCCTCTCCNATAATTCTCTCGACCCTTTCGTTCGTCCTCACCCTTTCCTCCCTCTTCCCTCCTCTCGCTTTTCTCTCTCTTCTTTTTCTTTCCCTCTTCCTTCTCTCGCTTCTCCTCAATCTCCTTTTCCTCCTCCCCGCTCATCGCCTTCTTTTTTTGTTTTTTTTTCTTCTCCTCCTCTTCCCTTTTTTTCTTCCCCGCTTCCCTCTCGCCTTTCTCTCCTCTTCGCCTCTTTTCCTTTCCCTTTCCTCCCTCTTCCCTCTCTCGCCTCTCTCTCTCTTCTTCCCCTATTTTGATTGGGGGTTTAAAAAGAGGTTTTGATAACAGCAGTCTGGCCTATGTGACTTTTTCTTTGTGCAGGAGGGGTCATTTTTCTCTTTCTTTTCCTTTAATGTATTGCTAAATTCATTTCTTTTTTCTGTTTCTTTTATAATATTGTTGTCTCACTCGCACTTTTCCTCCTGTCTTCTTTTATTCTTTCCTGTCCTTTTTCCCCTTCTCGCTCTCACTCTCTCTCCCTCTTCCGTTCCCCCTTCCCTCTTCCCTTCCCTCCTCCCTCCCTCCCTCCTTTCCCTACTGCCCTAACCCTCCCCTCCCTCCCTCCCTCCCCCCTCTCCTCCCCCCTCCCTCCTTCCTACTCTCCCTACCTTCCCTCCCTCCCCTCCCTCCCTCCCTCTCCCCTACCTCCCTCCCTCGCCTCTCCCTACCTTCCTCCCTCCCTCCCTACCTTCCTCCCTCCCTCCCTACCTTCCTCCCTCCCTCCCTACCCCCTCCCTCCTCTCCCCACCTCCCTCCCTCCCTCCCTCCCCCTCTCCCTCCCCCTCCCTCCCTCCTTCCTCTCTCCCTCCTACCCTCCCTCCCTCCCTCCCCTCCCTCCCTCTCCTCCCTCCCTCGCCTCCCTCTCCCTACCTCCCTCCCTCCTCTCCCCTTCCCCCTCCCTCTCCTCCCTCCCTTCCCCTACCTCCCTCCCTCCCTCCTCCTCTCTCCGTCTCTGTAATTTTCATCTCTCGTTTTTAATACCGATCCCGCCCCTCCAGAAAAAGGTCGCTCGAACGAGAAAAGGGAAATAAGAGAAGGAAAGTGGGGGGGGAGGGGAGGGGAGGGCGAGATGGTGTGGGAAGGGGGAGGGTTAGGGAGAGGTGAGAGGGGGAGGGCGAGATGGTGTGGAAGGGGGAGGGTTGGGGAGGAGAGGAGAGGGAGAGGGGGTGGGAGAGAGGGGAGAGAGGAGGAAGGGGAGAGGAAGGGGTTGGGGAGGGAGAGGGGGAGGAGGAGGGGAAGAGGGAGAGGAGGAGAAGGGAGGGCGAGATGTGTAGGAAGGGTGCTCGGGAAGGGAGAGGGGGGGGCGAGAGGGGGGAGAAGGGGGGAGCTCGTGCTGGGATGACATCTCATTCCGCTAATACCAACTTACACTTTTTGGCGAGTCACCTTCACCCTTTTTTCTTGAGGCGAAGTTGGCGACGCGAAAGGGGCGGGGCGGAGGGCGGAATGTCGCCGTGGATGGACCGTAACCGGTGGTAGGTGGGCTTTGCGCGTCGGTTGGAAGCGGTGGTTGGAGGGGTGTTGGTGTTGGAAGGGTGTTTGTGTTTGGTGGTGTGGGGAAGGATGTGTTGGTGGCGGTGTTGAAGGGTGTGTTGAAGGGGTGTTGGAGGGTGGTGTTGTGTTGGGTGGTGTTAGAAATGGTTGGGCGGTGTTCGTGGTGGTGTTGGAAGAGTGTTGGGTGGTGGTTTTTGGGAATGGTTTTGGAAGGGGTTTGGGACAGGGTGTTGGTGGTGGTGTTGTGGTTGGTGGTGTTGAAAGAGGTGTTGGAAATGGTTTTGGAAAGGTTGTTATGGCTGGTGGTGTTGGAAAGGGTGTTGGGTGGCGGTATTGAAAGGGGTTTTTTTGGTTGGCGGTGTTCGAAAGGTGTTGGATGGATGGTTTTGGGAATGGTTTTAGAAAAGGTTGTTGTGGCAGGTGGACTTTGCGCGCGGTTGGAAGCGGTGTTGGAAAGGGTGTTGTGGCTGGTGGTGTTGGAAGAGGTGCTGGAAAGGGTGTTGGGTGGCCACAGAAGGCGCTGAGTGTGGTGCCCGTCTGGCGATGGTGTTGTTCAAAGTGGTGTTGGAAAAGGTGGCGGTTGGTGGTGGTTGGATATGGTGTGCGGGTTGGCAATGGGTGTGGCAATGGGGTTGCGTGTTGGCAATGGGGTTGGCGGTGTTGGCAATGGGGTTGGCGGTGTTGCAATGGGTCGTTGGCAATGGGTTGCGGTGTGGCAATGGGGTTGGCGTGTTGGCAATGGGGTGGCGTGTTGGCAATGGGGTTGGCGGTGTTGCAATGGGTTGCGGTGTTGGCAATGGTTCGCGTTTGGCAATCGGGATTGGCGGTGTTGGCAACGGGGTTGCGGTGTTATGGCAATGGGGTGGCGGTATTGGCAATGGGGTTGGCGTGTTGGCAAATGGGCGTTGGCGGTGTGGCAATGGGTTGGCGGTGTTGGCAATGGGGTTGCGGTTGGCAAGTGGGTTGGCGTGTTGGCAATGGCGTTGCGGGTGTTGGCAATGGGGTTGGCGGTGTGGCAATGGGTTGGCGGTTGGCAACGGATTGCGGTGGTGGCGGCAATGGGTTCGCGTGTGGCAATGGCTTGGCGGTGTTGCAATGGGTTGCTTTGTTGGCAATGGGGTTGTGTTGCAACGGGGATTGGCGTGGTGGCAATGGGTGGCGGTGTTGGCAATGGGTTGCGGGGTGTTGCAATGGGGTTGGTGGAGTCGGGGGCCTCTCTTATTCCATCTCCCTTTTCTTATCGGGCATTCGATCTGTCCGATTGGGTATTCCCCTTTGCCATATATTGGGCCCAAACGCGCCTGCACGCGCCCACGTATACGATCACGTGTGTATTCTCTGTCTCTCTTCCTTTCTCTTTCTTTCTTTCTCTCTCTTCTCTTTCTCTTCTCTTTCTCTTTTTCTCTTTCTCTTTCTCTTTCTCTTCTCTTTCTCTTCTCTCTCTCTTTCTCTTTCTTCTCTTCTCTTTCTCTTTCTCTCTCTCTCTCTCTCTCTCTCTCTCTCTCTCTCTCTCTCTCTCTCTCTCTCTCTCTCTCTCTCTCTCTCTCTCTCTCTCTCTCTCTCTCTCTCACACTTCTTCGCTGTCTTTCATTTTTTTTCACTCTCTCCTCCTCTCTTTTTTCCACTTCTCTCGCTCCTCCCTCCCTCCCCCCTTTCCCCCCTCCCTCCCTCCCTCCCTCCCTCCCTCGCACTCACCCACACTCTCCCAAACACAGGAATGCGTGGGCGCCCCGACATGTGCATGGCCATGAATATATGCATTTATTCATAATATCCTGCAGTCCATTACCGCCTGCTCCTGCGCGTGAACTCTCCCCCCACCCCTCCCCCCCCACCCTCCGACCGCCGCCCTCGCCCGCCCGCCCGCCCGCGGTGCAGACAGGCAGGCGGGCGGGCGGGCAGGCTTGACATCGCCGCCGTGTTTTTATTTCTCGTTTCCTTCCGTTATTTTGGGCGGCACGTGTTTCCTGCACTTTTGCGTGGCGACGGCGCAGGTGTTTCCTTGTCGTAAGGGTGGGGGTGGGCGGTGGGGGTGGGGGTGGGTGGGGTGGGGGTTCGGGGCGCCGCTGCCTTCTGGGTCGGTTCGTTCGTAGTGCGCCCACCTGTCTCGTTTTTTTTTTGTTATTGTTTGTTTGTTTCTGACCTGGTGTTGTTGTTTGTTTTAGTTGTTGTTTTAGCTTACCTGGTTTTCGTGTTTTATCTCTCTCTCTCTCTCTCTCTCCTCTCCCCTCTCTCTTCTCTTCTCTCTCTCTCTCTCCTCTCTCTCTCTCTT
>NW_020869725.1:42500-45363 GCF_003789085.1 Penaeus vannamei | reverse complement strand
CCTTACCTTTTCTCCCTCCCCCCCTTCTTACCCTTTCCACCAACATTCCCTCACTCTTGTATGTCTTGCCCCTGGCGCTCAATTCCGTCAATTTCCCCTCATGCATAAAATTCGAACACTTCTTCGCCACAAAAATATTTACCTGTTCCCTTTCCCCTTTTCCCCTCACACCCTTCACCTTCCCTCACTATCATATCCATTAGCAGTACCATTTACCCGCCTCACTGCACCACACCGCAGCTAAACACTAGCAATGGAATGTAAATATTTCTTTTTGTTTTATTCTCTTGTCTCCTGTTTCACATTCTCTCTCTCGACAGAATCATTAATATCATTATATTCTAACTGTTCTCCCCACTCCCTCTTCTTCCCCGTCTTCTACGTCTTTTCTTTTGGAGCTCTCTCACTTCCCTCCCCCGCCCAATGCATATGCATAATTACCGTCATCATTATCATGATCATCACCATCGTCATCACATTCACGATAACCCCGTATCCCCCCTCCTTTACCCCCACACTTCCCTTCATCCACCCCCAATCCCTCCCACTTTACCCTTCCCTCCCTTCCTCCTACCCTTACCTTCCCTCCACTTCCTTTCCCTCCTTACCACCAACCCACCTTTCCCTCCCACCCACCCACCCTCCTAACCACCCTCTCCCTTCCTCCTACCCACCCATCCCCCCAAGGTCTTTATATAGCCATTTAATCTGGAATTCTTTATCGTCACGACGTCCATAAAGGGAAGGATCAACAATGGACACTTATGCGCTATCTGTTCTACATATTCCTCACATTCTCTCACTCCCCGAGCCGCCCTGATGCCTTCGGGGGGATCTCCAGCGCCCGTCCCGCCGCGGATTTTTCCTGCTCCTTCTTTATTCCTCTGTCTGTTATTATTGGCGTTTCAAGAAGGGGGAGCCTCGTACTAACTCTTCTTTTTCTTTCTTTCTTTCTATTTCCCTGCTTGTTTATTTGTTTTTTTTCTCTCTCTGGGTGTTGGTCCTTGCTAGCATCTCCTGCCGTTTCTACTTTCGTTCATATCTGTTTTCTTGTTTATATTTGATATTCCTCATTCTTTTTCTATTTCTTGCTGGCCAACGTGTCCCAGAATTCACTCTCGAGTCTCTTTCTGTTTCCCCGAAGCGCCCGCAATCCCTGGAGCCAAAGTGGGCGTGCAGGGGTGGGGGTGGGGGGGGGGCTAACCCGCCGCCCGGGAGCAGCATTATCTGATCGTCCCGACGGGCAATACTCCGTGAATATATTTTGTGAATATTCATGTATACTTTCCTTCCCCCTCCCCTCCCCCTCTCATCCGACCGCCCCCCCCCCCAGCCCCGGCCAGAAAGCGCTCGCAAGCAGACGGGAGGCAAGCAAGGAAGAACGTTCGTGGAATCGTGCCTTTGATTTCTCTCTTCGTCGCCGTTGTTTTCCTCCCGATGGCGCTCTCTCTCCCTCTTCCCACTCCTCTCCTCCTTCCCCTTCTCCTCCCTCCCCCTCTCCGTCGTCGGAAAGATAAATCTCCGGGCGAAGGAGGACGGCCGCCTCTGTATGCCCGGGGCGGCGCAGGACACCTCGCGATAACACGGCCCCGGGAAGCCACCTCAAAAGGGGACACGCGGGACAGGATCTCCGGCGCGTGTCTTGCATCCCTCTCTGCTATTGCTACCGCCGCTGCCCTCGCCTCCCCTCCCTACCACACTACCATGGCGCTGCTGTGCTACCGCTGCCTTCCCCCGGCCCACCGCCCCGGCTCGTCCCGAACGCTGGACAAATATCACCGGACTCTTTTAAAAATATAAAACGGCGGGAAGGAGCCATGAAAGCTTTTTTACAGCCGCGACGCAGCGAAAGAATCGCTCATTCGCCCGGCGTCGAGACTCACTCCGACGCGAGTATAAAGCTCTAAAGAAATTCCAGCGTCGATATTGACACTAAATCCGTCGGCTCAACGCCCTCGGGGACAATACGGGCCCCGGGGTCACGTCGGCGACGAGATGACTCAAATCATCAACGGACAACGACGCCATTTTTCACGTGCGAGAACCGCCATGACACCCCCGGGCTCGTATTTACTCCCTTTTACTCCTTCAAGGCCCGAGACGCCAGCGAGGAAAGGGTTAATACGCGGCGAAGTTGACCCAGACGCAGGCCCCGGGGTGTGGGTAGTTGGGGGCACGGGAGGGAGTGGAGGGGGGATTCGCATGAAAGTGACGTCATCATCCCCCCCTGCGGCAGATAAGCCTAAAATAATATTCAAACCAATCACGAGTTGGGCTCCATTGATTTTAGGGGGGTGGGGATGGGGGGGGAGGGGGAACTCGTGCTAGCCTCTGCATGCCCCTCCATCCCTTCCAACTTTCCCCTTTCCCCGATGTCCCTCCTCCCCTTCCTCGTGCTCCCTCACCCTTCTTCCCTATTCTCCTCTCCCTCGTCCCTCATACCCCATCCTTCTCTCAAACATGTTCCTCCTTCTCTTCTTCTAACCCCCCTTTCTCATGTTTCCCCAACTCCCACTCCTTCCCTCCTCCTCCTTCCCCTCACCACCATCCCAACCCTCCTTCCCCCTTCCTCCCCATCCCCTCCTCCTACACCTACTCCATCCCCATCCCCTCCCTCCTATATCTACTCCATCCCCATCCCCTCCCTCCTCCCCCTAATCCCCCCCATCCCCACCGCGTCCACCCAACGTCGTTACTTTGACAAACCAGCGGCGAAAACTCCAATAATGCGGCGCTTATCGGCACGGCGGCTGCTGACGGGGGCGCGCCAGACTGCTCGCTGTGTCCCTCCATCACCGATACCCTGGGAGAGAGAGCGCCGCCGCCCATCGCGAAGGCCCGCCCGCGATCTCCCCCATTCTCC
>NW_020869725.1:32500-37500 GCF_003789085.1 Penaeus vannamei | reverse complement strand
TTCCCCGCCTTTGGGTGAAGGGAGGGCGCGGGAAGGCATGGGCGTCTAGGCCTAAATCCGCCCGAAGACCAATGCGTCATCTCCGCCCGGCAGGAAATTATCCCCAAACACAATAACCCAAGGAAACCCTTCCTCTCGCCGTCCCTTTAAATCTCCCCCTTCAACGCCCCTTTGCCCCTTCCTCTCGCCTTCCCCTTCAACGCCCCTTCTTCCCATCTACCCCTTCAACGCTCCTTTCCCCCTTCTTCTCGCCTTCCCCTTCGACGCCACTTTGCCCCTTCTTGTCTCCCCTTCATCGCTCCTTTGCCCCTTCCTCTCGCCTTCCCCTTCAACGCCCCTTTGCTCCTCCTAACACGGTCGAGCAACGGGGGGGGAGGGAGAGAGGGAGAGAGGGGAGAGAGGGAGAGAGGGAGAGAGGGAGAAGGAGAGAGAGAGAGAGAGAGAGAGAGAGAGAGAGAGAGAGAGAGAGAGAGAGAGAGAGAGAGAGAGAGAGAGAGAGAGAGAGAGAGAGAGAGAGAGAGAGAGAGGGGGGGGGGCGCATGTGACTTGCCGACGTCACCATTTTGTTGAAAATATGCCTTAGCAACTGAACCTTTACCCGAGGAAGAAAATGTCACCCTAGAAAAAATAAATAAAAACAAAAGCTTTGGCTCACCATTACACACCAATAAATCCAACAATTAATTTCTATTAAACAAACAGACAAACACACACACAAAAAACAAGAAACACACAAACGCGAAAAGACACACGTGACCGAACACACACACACACAGGTGGCACTCAAACCGAGGGGCACATCCATCTGGCGCAGAGCGGGGCATTACGGCGAGCTCGGGCACGTCTCCCTTATGTATGGCGAGCGATCACCCGCTTATCCCCGCTATTGCACCCGCCGGGCCGCCCACTCGATCCCCGAAACCCCGGCAGGATGGAGGCCACCACACTGCAGGCAGATATCCCTGGCGAGTAAACCCCTCGAGTTTCCAATCACCCTGGGGCAAACCCTTTCCCTTCCAATCACCCTGGGGCAATCACCTGGGGCAAACCCTTTCCCTTCTCACCCTCAATCCCTGGGGCTGAGGCAATTCCTTTCTCTTCTAATCACCCTGGGGCAAAACCCTTCCCTCCTAATCTTCCTGAAGCAATCCCTTCCCTTCTTAATCATCCCAGGGTAATCCCTTCCCTCCTAATCACCCTGAAGCAATCCCTTTCCTCCCCAATCCCCCTGAGGCAATCTCTTGCCTTCCTAATCACCCCAGGGTAACCCTTCCACTCGCTCCTATTCCTCTTGGCCCTTCCTCAGCCCCCATCCCATTCCTTCCCTCCAAATACTGATCTTTCCTCCTTCCCTCCACTGACCATCTTCCCTCCCCTCCTCAAATTCCCTCCCATCCCTTCCCCAACCCCCCTACCTCCCCCTTCCTTCCCTCCCTCCGTCCTCCCCCTCCTCCCCACCACCTTTCCCCTGGGTGACCCCCTTCGCCCGGGCACCCCGCCGATGACTCACCCCCAGAGTGATGTCAGTGACGGGGTGTCATTATCCTGTCATACTTCACGAACATTCCGCGAGAGGCGCCGTAGTCGCTGCGCCCTCGCTATGGCATAATCACACCGCGAGAGGGCGTCCGTCACGGGTTTATTCCCGGCCCGGATCTCGTCGGCTCCGGGGGCTGGAGGGGGTGTGGGGGTGGGGGAGAGGAGTGAGGGTGAGGGGGTGAGGGGGTAAGGGTGGTAGGGTGTGGGGTAGGGGTATGGGGCAAGTTGAGGGAGAGGGGGTGAGAGCGTGAGGGGTGAGGAGGTAGGGGTAGGGAGCAAGTTGAAATAGATGTGAGGGAGAGGGGATGAGGGGGTAGGGTATGGGGCAAGTTGGAATAGGTGTGGGGGAGAGGGGGGTGAGGGGTTGGAGAGGGTGAGGAGGTAGGGGCATGGGGCAAATTGGAATCGGTGTAGGGGAGGGAAGTTGGGATGAGAGTGAAGGTGTAGGAATATACAGCCGGTTTGTTAAAAATTGTGCAAAACCTAATGAATATTCATTATACGGACCTGCACATACACAGAAATAAATACATTTCCACATGCAAATCCACCGGATAGACATCTAGATAAATGTATATCTCTCAAATAGACATACACGCATTTATTTCTGTGTATATACATGTCCTTACATACGAATATTAATTGGGTCGGGCCTATCACAATTTTCACAAATCTGTCTGACGGAGTAAGGTTGGAGTATGGCTGGAGTGGGCGTGTGGGTAGGCTAATGTTGGAGTTTAAATGTTGGTAAGAGTGAAGATGTGTGTGGGGGGGGAGGGGCTGAGCGAGAATGTTGGAGCGGAAGGGGGAGGGGTAAGGCTGAAGTGGGGGAGGGGGGGTGGTGAGACTTGACGGTGGGGATGGTCTTGGGAGGGGGAAAGGTGGTGGGGGAGAGGGGGGGGATCGCATTAGTTCGTGATTTAAGTTTATTTTGTTAGCGGTTTCGCGTGTGGGGAATGAGGATCTAAAAATCACATGCTAAAACCGATCAATGGTGACGCAATACATACGGCCGGGTACATTCTGCAAGATGCACTTGTTTGTCTGTTTGTTTGTTTGTTTGTGTGTGTTGTTGTGTGTGTGTGTGTGTGTGTGTGTGTGTGTGTGTGGTGTGTGTGTGTGTGTGTGTGTGTGTGTGTGTGTGTGTGTGTGTGTGTGCGTGCGTGTGTGTGTGGCGCGCGTATGTGTGTGTGTGCGCGTGCGTGGCGTTGTGTGCGCCCGTGTGCGTGCGTGCATGTACGTATCCAAACTCCCGTACATGCACAGCCGCGCACACGTATCCCCACAGCCACCCCCAAACCCTAAAGCACTCACACATGTATATGAAAAGGAGACCTGAAGTTTGAAGCTTCAAGTTTAAAGACGCGCACAAAAAAAAAAAAAAAAAAAATACCCAAGATGAAAAAACTTGACACTACAGTCAATAAAACTTCTTAAAACTCATTCCTTCACTTTCGTCAAATTGTAGAAACTCTGTAAAACTTCAAATCCCGGAGAGTAGAGATTCTGAAACCCTCCTCACTCAGACATCAAACTTCCAACTCCTCATTAAGCGCCGACCTCGTTAAGGCGATCCCGCGACACAATCATATCATTTCATGGTCAAATGAGAAACGAAATTAACTTTACGTTTTTTTTTTAATATATATTTTTCGTTTCCGTTTGTTGTATGTGTTTTTTTTTTTTTTTTTTTTACTTCTTCGCTGATACGTTTTCGAATTAAAATACGTAAATGTTTTATTTGATGTGGGAATCGTAGCGGTGAAAAAAATATATCACTAAATGATCTAGTAAAAATATACAAAGACTAGAAATAATGTAATATATATATAAATAATAGCAGTAACACCATCTACACTAACATTGAGATAATAATAACAAAAAAAGGAAAAGAAAAAATACAAAAAAAGTCACAAAGCCTCGCTATCTCTGCCTCTCGCTCGACCATCTTCAGATTACTCTTCTCTCCTTTCTTTAAGATTCCTATGCCTCCCTTCCCCCTTACCCCCCTTTCCCCTCGTCTCCCCTCAGCCCCTTCCTGCCGCAGCTACAGAGGGAGGCGGCGATTCCTGACACCTGTCTTCGGTATTAGTAATAAACAACACACCTGGGTACGGCCTTCGCTCACTCGGATGCCGCGCTCCTGGCCAATTTCGCCGCGTCTCTCTCTCTCTCTTTTCTTTCTTTCTTTCGTTTTCTTTGACTTTTTCCTCTTTTCTTTCTCTTTGTCTTTCTGTTTCTTTCTTTGTTTTTTTTCTCTCTTTCTTTCTCTCTTTCGCTCTCTCTCTCTCTCTCTCTCTCTCTCTCTCTTCTCTCTCTCATCTGCCTCCTCCATATCTCCTCTTCTCTCCTCCTTCCACCATCTCACTCCCTCTATTAATCTCCCCAATTTCCCTCCCTTCCCCTCCCTCCCCACCCAAACCCCCCTACCCTGCAACAATGACAAACACGCTAATAAAATCTTACACAAACAGGAAGCAACAGAGAGGTAATAATAAAGCGTGGGAACCCCAACTAAGATGAATAAAGAGATGGTTAGGAGAAGGGGAGGGGGAAGGAGGGGGAAAGGGGCAAGGGGAAGGGGTAAGAGGTTGGGGGTAGGAGGATCAGAGGATAGGTAGGGATGAGCTGGAGGGGGTGGGGTAAAAGGGAGGAGAGGGGATGGGAGAATGGAGGGAAAGGAGGAAAGGGGATGGGGGAATGGGAGGAGAGGAGGAAAGAGGGGATGGAGGGGAAGGGGAGGGGAGGAGGAGGAGACGGATGGGGGGAAGGGGAGGAGAGGAGGAAAGAGGGAGAGGGGGGAAGGGGAGGAGAGGAGGAGGAAAGGACGGATTGGCGGCGGATGGGGGGAAGGGAGGCAAGGGACCGCTTCCGGCTAAACTGGAATGAGAGGAGCTGGCCAAACCCTACGTCGCTCTTTGATCAGGAATCGATTAGTTGATGATGCGCAATCATGATTTTCTCCTCCCTCTTTTCCCCTTTTCTTCCTCCTTTCTTTAATAGACTTTGTGTCTCTATTGTACATTTATATAACTGTCATCTGCCTTTCTGTCTGTCTATCTATACACCAACCTCTATTTCTACTATTATTCTATCCATCTCTTTCTCTTTCTCTTCCCCTCCTTTTCCCCTTCTTTATAAAATCCATCATCTACAAACACACACATACTACATACAACCACCACACACTTACACAAACAAACAAACATTCCCCCCCCATCGAGTCCCCCCCCCCCCCCCCTTTGGTATATGCATGGCCCAGGCACGAATCCACAACATACCCTCAGGCACTATGCTGGTCCAAACCCATAACGATGCATGTTATTGTGTACCAGTATGAGGAAAATATGCGTATTGTAGTTCAAAGCATTCCTCGCCATGTTGGGCTGGGGTATTTGGTGAGAAAATGAAATAATGAAATATGAACTGGAAATGATATTCGTGGGAAGCGGAACGAACGA